>JAJTIZ010000250.1:0-39249 GCA_021365335.1 Phaeosphaeriaceae sp. PMI808
TATAGAGCCTCTATTATATTAGTACTACTCTTAATATCCTATACTTAACTATCTAACTTACTATTAGTACGCCTAAGATATTATAGAAGTCTTAAGGTAGACTACCTATTCTTAATATACCTAAGTATTAATACTTAATTACTTAAGCTATAATTAATACCTACTATAGATACTTATCTCTACTCTAAATAGCTAAGATAGAAGGAATACCTATATATAGGTATATACTAGTAAAGGCGTTTAAGAAGGAATAATACTACTAGTATATAGTAATAGAGAAGCCTCTTCTTATACTTTAGTATATTAAGAATAGGCTAGTATAGGCTAAGCTTTATATAGAGTAGAATAAGTAGTAGTAGTCTCGAGTAATCTAGATAGATAAGTACTTAATTACCTATTACTATAGTTAGGTCTATATTACTTAGAAGGTAGAGAAGAAGTATCTCTCTACCTACTATATTCCTAAGTTTAGAGGCTACTTAGCCTATATATTCTAGAGTTATATTTTAAGTTAGATAAAAGAGCCTCTAATAGTATTTAATAAGAGCTAGGGCTATATTATAGGAGTAGTCTACTATAAGTATATAGTCCCTACTATTTACTAGTTTAAGAGAGGCGTTAATCTTCTAATCTTAGAGGATAGAGCTTCTATTTATACTACTAAAGCTACCTAAGCTCTCTACTAAGAGCTAAGTATACTCTAGATAAGATAGCTAGCTAACTTACCTAACTTAAACCCTATTAAGAATAATTAGTATCTTCTTAAGTATTATATTAGTTAGTACTACCTAGGGATAATAGATAAGGTAAGGTAGTACGCTAAGGAGGAATAGGATAAGATTAAGTTCTTAGATTTCTTAAAATATATTAATAATATAAAGGAATATTACTAGGTAGTTATTAATATAAATAGAGGATATACTAAGTAGTAAAATTAATAGAAATCTAATTAAAAACTAGCTTATTTAGTATAATTATTACTAAGTTTAGTAGTACTAATAAGGAGGGGGGGTAGCCTATTTATAAGTCCCCCTTATAGTTCTAGGCTATATTATATATTACTATTTATTAACGTCTATCTATACGTAGTAGAAAACTACCTATATAACTAAAATCTCTTACTAAAAGCTATATAGTTAACTAGGCGTATATATACTATCTTACTTAAAGTATATATCTTTTTTAGGGACTTCTAATCTATATATTAGGTATACCCTACTCCTTTTCTTCTTAAACTACTCTATAATATAAGGCTTATAAAATAGATAGCTTATAGTATAAGTATAGCTCTTATATAAATATTACTACTACTTACTATAAGGTAGATATATATATCTTTAGCTCGACGAGCCTCCTAAGGTATAAATAGAGTATATATATAGTAAATAAAAGTTTTTTTTATAGTTTTCTAACTAAATATAGAATTATAACTTTTTAGATTTTCTAAGTAAAATTCCTATATCTTAGACTTACTAATAAGTAAGCTAAGTTAAGCCTTGCCTCTAGCTTAGCTTAAGGCTTAATTTAGAGTTATAGGCTTAACTTAAGGCTTAATTCTAGTATTTTTAACCTAGCTTAACTTAAGGCTTAATAGGTAGCTTAATAGCTTAATAGAGTTAATAAAGCTAATAGAGTTATATATAATAGATTACCCGCCTATATTAATAAATCGCTATCTTTATCCAAATTATATATACTATATAGCTTATCTATCTCCTTATTAGTTATTATTATTATAGTAGTACTATTACTTAGCCTAAAGCTAGCTTTATGCTACTACTATATATACTATATAGCTACTAATAACTAAGGTAAAATCACTTATCTTTAAGGCTTAAGGAGATTACTAAGTTCGCTAAATATACGCTTATAATTATAACTTAAGGTAGGTATAGAGAGAATATTAATTATAAGCTAGATAAGCTAAGAATAGTAATCGCGCTACTATAACTAGTATTATATAGGCTTATTAGTAGCTTCTATACCCTTCTCTACTCTTAGTTCCTATTATTTCTATTACTTATACTTATCTACCTCGTTACTATTATTACTTATAGACGCTCTAGGATTAATAAAGTTATTAATAGTATTATTAATATTATTTAAGATAACCCTTAGTAGCCTTACTATATAAGTAGAACTCTTATACTTACTCTAAAGAAACTTAAACGCGTAGTTATTAGCCTTAAGCTACTTAGGTTTATCTACCTAAATAATATTATAGTATATTTTATAGTATAGGTAGAGTATTATTACTATATAATAGGCTAGTAAGAGGTTAAGTATTTTATAGTAATTACTAGCTTTTATCTATACTACTTAGAGGTTAATTATAAGGTAGTCTTTAGGTACTTCCTTATACGCGTTATAGTTAACGTCCTTATATAATTTAACGCGCTACTTATAGTAAGTTAATATATATTTATATATAGGTATAACTTTAGTAATTACGCTATAATAACTACTTTAGCTATATCCTTTAAGGTACTTTATTACTAACTTTAGTAGCTTTAGTACCTTAATATACTTAGTAATTACGCCCTAGTTAATAGCTAATAGTCTATTAGACCTTATCTAAGGCGCTACCTCTAGTAGCTTATTATTATAACTTATCGCGTATATATCCTTATCTTATATACGTTATATATAATAGCTAGCTAAAGTTAAGTAGTATACTTAAAAGTTAAGTAGTATAAGTTCTAGCGTATAATAACTAGCTTTATAGGTTATAATATTTTCTACTTATATATAGGTAACTCTTAATTTATAAGATACTAAAAGTCTTTAAAGAGCTTATATTACTAAGGTGTTTTAATATAGTTAATAATATTAATTAAGATACCTAATAGCCTATTATACTACTACTATAGGAGGAGTCTCTCTTTATCCTCTAGGTCGCTATTAGTATTATCATATATATTACTATTTATACCCTAAAGGAGTATTTAGCTAATAAGGTTAAGAGTATAAGGGCTATAATAGAGGTAATAATAGGTAGCGTTAAAGCCTATTATTTAAGTAAGCGTACGTACTATAGTATTATTATTATAGGTATTATTAAGTATAAAGTAGCTAACTTTAGATAGAGTTATACTAAACTATTATAGTAATATACTAATAACCTTAGCTACTCTATCGCCTATATAGGTACCTAGTAGTTATAGTAGCGCGATTAGGAGATCTCTTAGCTTACTAGTACTATTAATATAGTAAGTAATAATTCCTAGAAAGCTATATTTACTACTCTTTATTATCTACCTATTAAAGCTTATATAGACCCTACTAATAGCTAGTAATAGCTTATAGATAATTAGCGGCTTTATAAAGTTGTATAAGCGTATTATAAAGTATAAGACGCTTATATAAGAAGCCTATAAAGCTAATACTACCTCTAGGTTAGTAGCTTCAAGTAGCTATTAAAATACTAGTATTTTAAACTTATATAAAGGATAATTATTCTTAATAAGCTAGGTAATAGTAACTAGCCTAAACGTCTATATATTAAAGCTAGAGAGCCTATTAGCTATAGTCTAAGGAACCTTAACTTTTCTATTAGTAAGTATTATATAAAGCTACCTAGAGCCTAATAATATTTTACGCGAAGCTTTACTAAGCGCGTAGTAGCTATAGCTATACCCTAGCTACTCTAGATAATACTTTACTATTAAAGTTAAAAGTATTATCTTATATAAGCCTCTATAGCTAGCGTTAATAAACTTATAGGCGTAGTAATAATAATAGATAAAAAAGGTATATATAGGATCTTTAAGGAGTATAATATAGTAGCTATAAAGATATACCTAACTTTTCCTCCCTTTTAGTATTACTAATAGCTATATATATTTAGCTAAACGCGACTAATTAAGATCTTTATACGTATTATTAAAGTATATATTAAAGCTATTACTACTACTAGTATTATCTTTAGTTATAGCTACTATAGTAGCTTAGCTACTCTTAGTAGGTGCGATAATTATAATCTTAGGTTAGGACTTATAGAGTAGTAACTTAAAGGTAGGTACCTTAATAGGCTTATTAATAATATTAATAAGAGCTTAATAAGATAATAGATACTAAGATAGCTCTAGAGTATTATTAACTTTAATAGGCTATAATTTAGTATCTTAAGGAGCGACTTTAGCGCGTTTATTAGGGCTAGTAACACCTTTATGAGCGCGTTTAGAGGCTTAAGATAGTAGTATAGAGATAAGTAGGTATAGAGGCCTTAATAGCTTTAAAAAGATAGGATAACGCGCCGTAGAGGTGTAAAATAGTGTTGAGTTAGGCTACTTTTTTACTTACTAAGCTACTCTAACTTCAATACTATAAAACTATTGCGAGATCACCTATCTAGCAAACTCAATAACCTCATTAAATCAACGCCTGCCTAATACAGCACCAGCTCTAAAACATTAAGCCGATCAAGCCGATCAAGCAAGCCTTCCATCACGGCTTGACTTGGCCGCAAAATCCTCATACAAGGCTTGACTTGATAGAACGATCACGTGATCAAGCCGATCAAGCAAGTGCTTGCAAGCCGCTTGCTTGTTGGCAAGTCTGCTATATCTTAAATAACTGATATATATGTAGCAGTGAAATGCGTCCGTTTTTGGCTCAACGCGTATCGATTCTGCAGCTGTTGCTCTCCCAGCATACCAGCCTCCGACAAGGCAGAGCGTAGTGTTGGGCGTGCCGTCGATCGTTCTGTCAATGGCATTAATCAAGTGGGGCGTACAACATCTGATGCTTGTGTGACGTCACGCACTCGCTTCTTGTGAATTTCGCACACTCACTAAAGACTTTATGTATTGCATAGTTGCTCTAATTATTGTGGGCTTGTTCCAGTATTTTAATGTTTTTCGAAGCATTTGGGCGTTCAATATGTGGTCTTTCGTTCAGTACAGACAGATCGGAAAAGACGTGCGGAAGCGGGCACCAACATTGCCAGGCCAAAATCGATCCAACTCCAGCCCTAGCCAATATTTCTACCAAGAAAGCTTGCTAGATGTCGAACTTGGGCATCCAGGGACCGGCATAGCACGGCTTCCCTCCACCAAAACCAATGAGAAGCACGATGATACTCCTCTCACCACCCGCAATGACCCTTTTAAGGACAACCACATCCTAGTTGAATGCACTTCGGATGATGACCCGTTGGACCCACGTAACTGGTCCCTCCTCTCCCGAGCAAAGAATATCGCCATCCTCTGCCTCCTTGTTTTCGTGCAAGCATGGGCCGGTGCTTCTGACTCCCTCTCGAACTCCAAAGCCAGCCGGGACTTCCACGTCAGCCAGGTAGCCGAAAACCTATCCACAGCTATGTACCTCTTTGGAATCGGGTCAGGCTGCCTTTTCGTGGGCCCGCTCTCCGAGACCGTGGGACGGAATCCAGTCTACTTAACGTTCAGCTTTGCTTATCTGTTTTTCGTACTTGGGACAGCACTAAGTGGGAGCTTTGCGAGCCAGATTGTGAGTAGGTTTTTTGTAGGGTTGGCAAGCAGTGCAACATTAGGGATTAATGGCGCGAGTGTGAGGGATATGTTTAGGCCTGTAAAAAGGGCGTTGTGGTTCCCAGTCATAGCATGGGTAAATGTCGTTCGTGAGTACTCACACTAATGTCTTTCAATCGTTGTGAGCATAAGCTGAAAGTGCACAGCTCCAGTGATTGCTCCTATAGTGGGAGGCTGGGTCGCTTCGAGGCAGGATCTGGATTGGAGATGGACGGAGTGGATCACGCTCATCATCTCGGCATTCGCATTCCTGGTCGCATTCATCTTTTTGTCGGAGACTTATCTTCCTGTTCTACTAGACTGGAAGGCCAAACACCTACGACAAGTCACAGGCGACGACCGCCATGTATCCAAGCATGCGGAGCAGTCGTCATTTCTCAGAAGGCTGAAAGAGGTCCTTCCACTCTCCGTCAAGTTCTCGACAACCGAACCCGCCATTCTGACTTTAGGGGGGTTCCTTACCCTTCTTTATATCCTCCTCTTCAGCTTTCTTTCGGGCTTTGACTACATCTTCAAACATACGTACAATTTCTCCAGTCTGGAAGAAGGGGCCTGTTTTGTCTCCATAGCTGCCGGTGCAACTATATTCACCCTCTGCGCTCCAGGCCTTTACACGTGGGCACGGCACCATACCGAACACGTCCACGGTGCTCCAATAACTCCGGAATTCCGTCTTTGGCCCGCTATGGCAACCGCACCGCTCCTCCCAATTTCCCTGTTTTGGCTTGGCTGGACAAACTACGCGAGTATATCCATGTGGGCTGGTCTCGCAGCCTGTTTTTGCTTCGGCATCGTGCTGAATGCTATGTATATTGGTAGCTACGAGTACATCATCGATACCTATGGTGAGCATGCAGCAATCGCGCTGGCGAGTATCACGATGATGAGGTATCTAATTGCGGGTGGAATGGTCATGGCTGCGCGACCGATGTATGAAGGTATCGGCGTGCATTGGACCATGACGCTGTTAGGTTGTGTTGCTGTGGTGCTGACGCCGGGGCCGTATTTGCTGTGGAAGTATGGGAAGGAGCTTAGGAGGAAGAGTCCGTATGCGAAGACAGACGTGGGAAAAGATATGCCTGAAGGCAAGTGAGGTGGAAGCCCAGGCAACAGGCTCGACCGCGTTGCCTTCACTTTTGTCGGGGGAGTTGATGTTGATTCATTTTCATGCAAGTCGCTCACTCTCAGGCATAAGCTCCACAAGCTCGACCCAAATCATGCACTTAAGTTGCGATCCAACTCAATAAGATCCCCTGCCAGCATAGCCAGTAGCAGCGCTACCCTAGCGCTACTAGGGCGCCTGGTATAAATCTCAGCTAGAGGCGAGACACAGATGATAGCAATTAATCTACCTCTTCACCCACCTCTATTGTTGCTCCTGCTCGCTGCTATAATATCCTCTAACAAATTGTGTTGCAGCCGCGTTTAGGGTGACGTCGGTTTCGCTAGCGACTGTAAGAGCCGCTGCACCACTACATTTCCTCCTGGAATGGCAAGTTGTCGCGGTTTCCATTTCATCTAGAAGTCTTCCGGCCTCTGGGCCTAGAAATGGTCCACATTTTGAGCTGGCCCACTTCTGGGCCATCCCAAAATCATGACCCAAAACTAGGGTGCTCGTAAAAATCCAACTCGAGTCTACCTTGCTTTATGTATTCCAGTGAACAGGCATTTGCGATCTGTATGGCCTTTCTCATCGATCATGCGGCAGCGAGATTGGATAAGGCCTTGAGCCTTGTGGAGATAAAGTGTAAGCTCATCTAAGTAGGCTGAAGAGAGTGGCTTGGACATTACTACATCAAGTGGCTGAAGCAGATGTGGTTTTCCAAAAACTGAGTTCTCGCTGTTTGTCGTGTTTTTCCACGTGCGCGCGGGGCTCCGCGCCAAAGTGCTGCCCCGAGTCACGCTCGGAAAATGAGAATCTGACATCAGCAGGGCCAAATTACAGCCATCCCGTTTTTGACTTTTGGGTACTGTCAAGAAGTGGGGTTCCGGTTTGTCAACCCCGCTTGATAAGGCATTAGGTCACCACTGAAGCACAAGCTCAAATATCTGGATACTTCGCTCGGTATATGATCTTTCCATGTCTATCTACAGCTTGACAAGTTTTGGACAAGATGCACGGACTTTCCAGTAGATCCGAGGCTGTTCGGACTAATGCCGTCGTGTATACCTGCGGTGAAATATGGTATTACAGGCTAAGCAGGAGTTTTCTTTAGAAGACACGAAATCCAGACAAAACTTAAGATTCGAGGTCTTTATTCCGAGATTATCTGCGCCACTCGATTGTTGTTGAGCTTGTTATGATGAAAAGCAGTTAACAGCGATCCTCTTACCCGTAGGCCTTCCCCGTATCTGCATGTGAAAGACGGCTCCAAGTGCTGCAGGGGGTGCGGGGAAAAAACTCAGCGTGCAAAAACCAGAAGCCAATTGTGCAAGCGAGTGCACACGCTGGTGAAGGCAGACATACGCAGATCCTGGAGGCGGGGCATGGCGTTAGGCTTGGAAGTCGTCATACTTCCAAAAGTCGCTAAATGATCGCCCTGATTCAACTCCATAACCAGTACATATGAAGCCGCGCCATCGTTTATGACTTACGTTTATGATATCATATCGTATGATCTACTCTGATCTTTCCCGTCGTCCAAACACCATACAAACATTTTAAGTCTCATAGGCTCCCATTTTTTCAACTTGTAGACCTTGAGACATCTCTGAGCAATGCTATGGCAGGACGGCAAAGATACAGAGATTTCAACGACGACGAGGATAACTACAACTATGATTTCAACCACCCCATTCGACGTAGCGATAGTTTTAATGACGAAAATTACTACGTGGATAGGAAAAGAGGACGGTCAAGTCGAGAACAGCACAAATCGAGGGTCGGTGAAGCACTTGCAGATCTAGAAGGTGGCAGTTGGCGTCAGGAAGTCAGCGCCTTAACACGCCGTTCCAGAACGCGGAATAGGGCCCATGACCAACGCGACCTATACGATAGATGCAGAGGCTTATCTACGTCTACCACCTCTTCCCACCGAAGCCGAAGCCGAAGCCGAAGCCGAAGCCGAAGCCAAAGCGCCAGTTATAATCATAACCGCCGTAGCAGATGTGAGCAAGCAACTGAAGCGGCACTTATCGCCGGCGCCATCGAAGCGTTCAGAATTCGCAAGAAGCCCGGTCCGTGGACTGGTGAGAAGGGCATTCGCGTTGCAACTGCAGCACTAGGAGCCGCAGGGGTTGATGTGTTAATCGATAAGGATCCAGATAGGAAGGCCACACGGCATGTCGTTGAGGCGACTATTAGCGGACTTGCAGTTAATCGGTTTGCTAATGGGCCGAGGAACTTGAAACGATCTTGATTTGGTCGAAATTGTTGAGGAAAGATGAATGAAGGATTGGTTTAGTCTCTCGTGCATTGCGTCAGGGTGTGAGCGAGTAGTCAAAAAAGAATCGATAGACTGTACTCTATTCAATTGAGAGAGTGTCTATGCCTTGAAGAAGGTAATCAGTCTTGACTCGCGCTGTGCCTGTGTAGATTGACACCTTCAAAGCATGTAGCACTAGCCCGTTCAGTTCCGACGACAGCCTCCCATCTTCAACAGCCCCTGTCTCTATCCGATGGCGCCCCTTATTTAAAACCTTGCCCGCATCCTCTACGGAGAATATATCGCAGAGCTTAAAGATGGAGGAATCTTTACCTAACAACAAGGCGACTTTGCAAACCCTATAACCGCTACAACTCATTTCTGTGGAAGGGCGGACGAATGGTACAAACAGCATTAGGACCTGACTGAATTGATCTGATTAATAACCTATCCCGATCCGTCTTACGATCCACCCCCAATCCCGCCTTGCGATCTCCACGTGTTCCAACTTTTCGTTTCCGCTAATTAGCTGCCACAATTCTGCGGCATCATTCCTTTAGATTCAGCTCGTTCCCCCACCCGCTCACGAGGCGTCTTTGCCTTACTTTGCGAGACCCTAAACTTGTGAGATGATAAGTCTGTTCGATAGATATACCTACCATAGCAGAGGCTGCGCTTTAAGACTGTCTGGTCGGCGCGCTCTCACGACATTTGCAACATTGGTAATTCTGAGTACTAGTCTTTTTGCTCATCGGTGACTTATTTAATTCTTCTCGTCGGCCTTCTTCGAAGAGAATACTGAGAGGTTTTCCGGTAAAGGTAACGTCGGCGTCGTCAACAGGACTAGACAGCCCCCATTCCACGCCTTGGAGTTCCATCTCGGCTGCCTTATCGGCAAGATAATGGTCTATAAGAACAAACATCTTCTGTCCGACGGAGTCTGTCATACTCAGCGGACATCTGAAAGAGAAATTTTAAGATGATTTTAGAGATGATAAAAACCGCCACTATATCGCAGATACAGAACTCAATTATATGATCGATTTATATAGAGTAGGGGTGGCGATTGAATGCGTTGGGATGGGCTTATTCACATGGCTCTACTGGGATGGATCGCGGGTCATGCGTCGTCATTGGATAGAAGCCAGCCGGGGATTACTCCAGTAGCTGCCCACTGACAACGTTGATTGCTAATACCGCCGTCATAGACACCAGGTGGGGCATTAATTCGTGGTGATTGCGTAAGCAGCGCGTACCAACACCAACTCCAAAACATCAACCGCTATACTTCAATATAATACTATCTCACTCAAAACACAACATTTTTTTAAATTATTTTTGAAGTTATGTCAACGCCAACAAATCCTGTACAAGATAGTAGCCTCAAGTTCCTGATACTGAAGAGCGTGCGCATTATTTTTGGCATGTAGACCATATGAGAGATGACGAGCTGTTAGAGGACGTTGCAGCTGCCCATGGTATCCACACCAACACAGGGACTCGGTGGTGCCAGGAGAGGGCTTATTTTGGTGACGGGAGGCGTATAAGAAAGCGGAAAGCTGCTGAAAAAGGTCATAAGCTTGGTCGCCCGTTCAGAGTCAAGATAGACGCCCTAGAGTCACTCCTTGACGATACTACCAACAAAGTTCGTGACAAGTCATATACCATACAGGCCCGGGAAAACAATATCCCGCTTACTGAGAGATCTCTACGGTATAATCTATCAACAAGACTCAACTCCCACCTCTTTGTAGCTGCTTATACCGACAAATTAAGCACTATAAATAAGGGTGAGCGTGTAAAATATGGCAAATATCACCAACACGAGCCAATATTTGGCTTCTGGGATGGTATACACTTCACTGACGAAGCTCACTTCAACCCAACTTACGACTTTCAACGCCCAAGGATCCTCCGGCGTACTGGCGAGCGACTCAAACACGCCAATTTGCAGTTACGGGCACGCCCAAAACGAGATAAAAGGACTCTCCACATGTACGCCTCAGTCAACTGGTACTATAAGAGTCCACTAGGCTTCTACAACGACGATGTTGACATGCTGCCGCTGCCCAAACCGCCGCCAAAGCCACGTAAATCGAAGTACGAGAGCCTGGCTCAACACCAAGCACGAGTCAGAGAGTGGGAGGCGACGCTGCCGTCACCAATAGAAGGTGAGCCTGGCGGTCACCACATGACTCAAGAGTACTACACCAAAATACTACTGCCAGAGTACATTAAAACACTACACTCCTGCCGCATATATAGCCCAGTTCAGACAGAGTGGCACCTTCAAGAAGATGGTGACCCATCTCACGGCAAGCGGAGTACTGATAATATAGCGGAAAACCTCCGCAGAGCTAACTGGATCGTAGTTATAAGGCATCCACCGCAAAGTCCAGATCTGAATCCTATTGAAGGAGTTTGGCTAGTCCTAAAACAGCGCGTCAAAAAGCAACTCCACGACGGCGATATATACTGGGATGGGACTAAACAGCACCTCAAGAGAATACTCAGTATTATCTGGGATACTATAACTATAGAGGAAGTACGGTCTCGTATATCAGAGATGCCCTGGCGCTGTTCTGAGTTGGTGCGCACCGGTGGAGAGAAACTCCGATCCGAAAAGTGGTGATTTTTGAAGCTACAGCACCAAAAAAAAGCTCTATATCGCTCTTTATAAATATATCAAAAGCCTCACTTTTATATATCTTAATTCTAGCTCAAAATAATCAGTTTTCTAGCTTTGTATAGAGTTTGGTATGGGCGTAGTGAAGGCTGGCTATTTTGGCGCGCTGCTTACGCAATCACCACGAATTAATGCCCACCTGGTGCAAGCAGATCCAGACATGCAGATATAGCAAGCCACCAATTGAAAGGAACTTTCAGCTTGGCGAGGGAGGATTTGGGGATATTAGGAGACAACTCAAGCAAGACCAGCCTCTGTTGGAATATGTCAAAGACTTCGGTTAGTAGCTGTTCTTCTTCGATCTTCCATTGCGAAGTGAGCTAATGCGCATTGGTCAACAAGCATGAGCACGAAGCTACGACAGGTGCTAACTAGAAGAAGCTTAGATTGTATCATATATCACCTAAAGTAAATTACGCATGTGTACCAATCATAATGGTTTAATCGGCAAGCTTCGCCGCGCGCTTTGAGTAAGAGACGGCTAAACAGCACCAGCACGATGCGCTGACAGCAGAGAAGCAAGTCGCAGCTTGCCATCGAGTATGCCTATTGCACCCGAGACGTGGGTGTTCTGGGTGCACGCCAGCAATGCCGCCCGGTTCGAGCAGAGCTTCCGCGATACCTATCGCCGACCGCGTCAAGATCGCTGGGCGGCGGGACCCACAGGCCAACATCTTTAAGCTGGTGCATGACTGGCTGTGTGGGGGTAGGAAGAAATGGCTGCTTATCCTGGACAACGTGGACGACGCGCGATTTCTTCATGAGGTTCAGACTAGCGGCCAAAGCCAAACTGCGGAATCGAAGAGCGCTGCCCGACCGCTGCGCGAGTACAATAGTGGATATGAGGATCTCCCGCGCCTGCTATCCAACCAGAGGGAGGCTGAAATTTGCACGGGCCAATTGCAAGGATAATTCATGTGGCTAGACTCAAATAATAGGAGATCAAACAAACCCCCACATTTGATCCTTGAATCTTGATTTTGTTACTAGAAACCCCCTCGGAGAACCCGTAACACTGTCACATCAGAACACTAAAACAATAATCTGCCCTAGCATGAAACGGCATGCATGCGTGCTTTCCCGCCTCCCCGTCCGCCCCGAAGCTGCCACAAACTCAGGCCAGACACAGCAGCGCGAGCGCCTCTGACTCGACGTAGAGGCTTCGGGGAGCTGTTCTGTTTCGGGCGCTCCTCCGACGGGACGCCACAACATAATCGATTGATCGAAGCCCGTCCTGTCATCACCAGGGTCATCTCTGGAGGAGGAAGCTCACCGCCGCAGCACCGCCATCCATGCTATCGTTGCTTACTGCGGGATCGAGGAAGGTACAACCCGGCGAGTCCAGCGGGCAATGCGCTGAGTCGCGCTGTACGGCCGCTTCTGCCGCCTGTATGTCGCTCAGCTCGCCGTCCCAGTTGTCCAGCTTGATTAGATCCCGCATGAACACCGAAAGCCGTCTGCGGTGATAGTAGCACATGCTCTTCATCTGGTACAGCAGCAGCTTCGAGCAGAGCTGGGCGATGACCTTCTCGAGTTCGCCTCGCAGGCCTTGGGAGTGCGCTTCGGTCATGTTCTCGTCTAGCAGCAGGCTTGACAGGTTCCAGTACCAGTCCATCCTCGACACGACGTAGGCGATGCCTTGCCGGTTGGAGCTCGCCTGGGTGAGTGGGTTCATCAGGATCTTGACAGAAAACATCAGTGCCAATCACTTATCTTAACGACAGCAGGACCAACCTCGAGCGCAAAGCACACGCCCACCCATGCGAGAGCCGCTTCTGGCGACTTCTCGCACAGACAGCAACTGCTCATCGGCCTTATATGTATCTGCTATATTTGTGGAGTGCGGGGCCTGCGGAATCTCGGGTCCTTCCGCAGGTTCATCTATTCTGGCAACGAGATCTGAGAGATCACGCAGAATGGTGTTCAGTTGGCACGCTTCTTTGTTGGCTTCCTGATAGGACCTTTCTAGCGCCTCATTGTCCTTTAGCAAGGCATATATACGTGCTTCCAGTTCCAGTTCCTTGCGCTGGTGACTCCTTAATTCTCTCTGAAAGGGTTCTAGTTCATTAATAGGTGTCGCAGTATCACTGAAAATCAGGCGCGAAGGCGACGATGCACGTAATTTATAGGTGAGAGGCGCCCTGGATCTTCAAATAAATAATTTTAGTGAAGCTCGACGTGTGCGCAGAGTTATAGTTGCTTGAAGTCAAAGTACCCCTCGTGTTTTCCGTCACGATGGATGGACGTTATTGTACCAGGCCGCACTGACCATTTTCCCGCTTTCAAAGTCGACCAAGAGGTGAGGCCCGCATGGCGGAGATCAACTTGACCGAACTCCAAAGCCGCTAAACCATTCCTGTTAAATCTGTCCGTTTCGCACAAGAATTCTCAGATAGGAATGGTCTGAGCACGGCTACCTCCCATCTGCGCAGCGCTTCTGTAGCCATCAATCCAGATGGCGCCGACGCGCAACTAGGACTCCATAGAGCGCTGGCTCCACAGGCTCCTTACCAAGGTCGAAACAGCGAAAAGGATAGAAAAACAGGTTACAGAGAAACAGGTTACGCGCGATGCCTGCGATACCGAGCTAGACGGCGATCCGGACGCGTCATGCTCGAACGAAACTAGCCTCGAGGAGCTACACAAACTTCTCGAAAGCATCATCCGGGACGCTGAGAAAATCCAACAGAGCCCTGCACAAGTCACAGACTGCCTTAGTGATCAAGGTCAGCAAGAGTTCGACTTGACACCACATATTGGCCATGTGTTCTTGGGACCATGAAATGGGCTCTTTCTCTCTATCTTGCCATGTTCTATTATTAGCACACGTATCACTGGTATATGGATCCTTCATTTCTTATCCGCGACTTTCTTGGCCTCGTCTTGTAGCTTCTTGATCGTTTCAGCTGATGCCTCGACTTCGCCTCGTTCCGCCTTGACCTACTAACATGTCAGTTCTTGTAGAGTAACCAGGTCCGATGGATGGCGCAAGATCCACTATTGAGCGGGTGACGTACGATGCTCTCGCTATCCGAGGCCAATCCCTCCTTCCAGCTCCCCTTCCCGTCTTTCTGTTCCTTCAGAGATTCGGCTTTCTCCCTGTCGATCTCCTCTGCTCGTCCTTCATGGCCTATATACGGAGTCAAGCGCTGATGATAGTAAAGCGAAGATGTTGATATATACCGAGCGCACTCTCCTTGCCTGCGCGAGCCACTATTGTTTGGTGAAGGCCGGCGCGTTGTACGAATTGGTATGAGGCAAGAGGGCTGCGGCGAGCAGCTGGAGTTCGAATAGCGGACATGATGTTGCGGTGGCGGAGGTGAATTTGACCGAGGTATTTGAAGGTTGGCAGTGTGTGCGGGGTCTGTTGTAGTTGTACGCTCTTGCCCTCAGGTCAATGCTGGGACGGAGAGTGAGATCGCGGGAAGGGCTATTAATTGGGGGAATCTTAGTAAGTATTTGAGGTTGATGGAGCTGTACAACGGCTGATGAGAGACGACAGGAGCTAAAGTTACTGTGATGGTGAAGAACCCTCGGCATGGATTCTTGAGCTCCAGTATGACGTCAACCCCAAAATGTGACATTACGTACAAGTGGCCCGACGTGAAGCACCACTTAGACTCTATTCATTTCAAAAGCATAAATTAAATATCCAGGTGTTTCTATTTCCTAATAATAATTTGTAAAATTAGCCGGAGAAGCCGAACGGTTAAGCATTCAGCTTTGGCTTCGCTCATTAGGGATACCTTACTATGTTGGATCCAGGAAGTTATGAAATCCACCAATGCATAATACGCATGCACGACTAAGGCAAGCGAACGCATCTGCAGCAAGGTCAAATGCCTGAGATGTAGGGAGAAACAGCACTGAGATGTGGGATTGTGGAATGTGTGATGTTGCGTGAGAGCGTTAGCTATCTCTGGGAGCGTGTGGCCAGCATCTTGAAGAGTGTGATGAGGACGAGTCTGATAAAAACGAGCTGTACAACGCCATAATCACGACAGTTCGTGGGCGACAGCAATTCTCGAATACCGTACAGGGCACTGTGAGCTGATTGGTGTGGACACGTTCGAAAAATACACGCACGAGCCAAAAACTGAGTCTCATTGACTTGAAATCCGAACAGCATTCATCGCCGTCTTCACATCTTCACATCATCTTCGCATGGCGTTTGCTGCCAATCCATACAAGGCACTGAGGCAGGTAACGACTCTGGCTAGTGATGAATAGACTCGATGGAAACAGCGACACTCCTAAGGTTGGGAAAGTTGCAAAGATCGTCCTGCTGCGAAAACCGAATGAGACCCGATTACACGCTGATGAACGCAGACAGACGCGTCTCTCAACACCGAGTAAGATCCTGGGGGCGGCGCATGGCGCTAGGGACGTGGACTGCACAGCTCCAAGATGACGTATAGAAGTCGTCATAATTCCAAAAAGTCGCTAAATGATCGCCCAGATATACTCCCGATATACTCCATAACCCCAGTCCCAGTATGCGAGGCCCCGCCATCGCTCATCACTTACTTTATGACATACTGTATCAATCATCTACCCTAATCCTTCCCGCTACTCAAACACCACACAAGCATTTTGTCTCCTACTCTCCCACTCTTTCGGCTTGTAGACCTTCAGACATCCTTGAGCAAGGCTATGGCAGGACGGCAAAGATACGGAGATTTCGACGACGATAATAACTACAACTATTATTCCAACCACCCTATTCGACGTGGCGATCGTTTTGATGACGACAATTACTACGTAGATGGGAAAAGAGGACGGTCAAGTCGAAAACAGCACAAATCGAGGGTCAGAGAAGCACTTGCAGATCTAGAAGATGGCAGTTGGCGTCAGGCAGTCAGCGCTTTAACACGCCGTTCCGCAACGCGGAATAAGGGTCATGACCAGGACGACCTATACGACAGACGCAGAGGCTCCTCCACATCTACCACCTCTTCACACCTCAGCCGAAGCTCCAGTCACAATCATGACCGCCGTAGCAGATGGGAGCAAGCAACTGAAGCGGCACTTATCGCCGGTGCCATCGAAGCGCTCAGGATTCGCAAGAAGCCCGCTCCATGGACCGGCGAGAAGGGCATTCGCGTTGCAACTGCAGCACTAGGAGCCGCAGGGATTGATGTGTTAATCGATAAGAATCCAGATAGGAAGGCCACACGGCATCTCGCCGAGGCGACTATTGGCGGACTAGCGGTTAATCGGTTTGCTAATGGGTCGAGGAACCTGCCGCGATCTTGATTTGGTCGCGGTTGTTAAGGAAAAATGAAAGAAGCATTGGGTAAGGTTTCCAAGGCGGACCAACGCATAAGTATATGCGGATGGGGGTGCTCTCTTCATATTTATCGCAGGTGTCGCATAAATCACTTGTCGGGAAGATGAAGTAGTCCGCTAGGGCATCTCTAATATACAATACTGTATATCCTTTATAGTTATAGTGTCCCAAAAATCGCTGAGTATCTTCTTAAGTTGCCGTTTAGTCCTATCCTAGTGTATCTCACCATCTTGAGGGGTGTATGCCATGGGCAGCTACGTCCTCCATCAGCTCGTCATCTCTCATATGCTCCACATGCCAGAAATAATGCGTGCGCTCTTCAGTATCGGGAAGCTTGAGGGTTTCATCTTGCTCTGGAGTTATTGGCGTTAACATATTATCAAACATAATATAAAAATGTTGTGTTTTGAGTAAGATAGTATTATAGTAAAGTATAGAGATTGATGTTTTGATGGGTGTTGGCGCGGGCTGTTTACGCAATCACCATGAATTATTGCCCTAACTGGTGCAGCCTCCAATTCAATGAGAAATAGAAACCCACGAGCGCGGCGAGCTCTGTGCATTAACGGTGTCGCCACCCTCTGAGAAAGCGGATAACACTTGTGCCCGTATCATGCTTGCATCAGTATTTCGTCATTTTTGCATAAGGTGCAGGAAGCGTGTAGAAGGTTTAGGATGTGAATATCGAGATGGGGCATGCATGCGCAGCGTGTGATTGGTCCGGACCATCTTCAACCAATAGCAACGCAGGTCACACTCTGAAAAATTTATACTCCCCAAAATAAAACCTGAACGCGACCCAACACACAAGTTTGTCCATCATAAGTCTCGTCCTAGAAACCACAACACTGTTCGAAACACCAATCCTTCGCCATGGGAATTTCACAGGCCGTTAAGGAAGGTCATATGAAGGTTAAAAAGTCGTATAAAAATATACAGAATGCGAAGAGCGCTCGCAGCAAAAGCAAATTGCGCGACCAGTTCTTTTGTATAGTGGGACGCAATATTGCTCGCGAAAACGTATTGTGTCGTTACTTCGAACTTGTTCTTGCTGATGGCAAGGCCCTGGCAGATAGGAATAGGCAAGAGCTCGGCAGTGTACGCCCAATGGCCCTTTCCCCTCCATAAATACGTAAAAAAGGCTTATAAACTAACTTGAAACCGCCGTTAGATAGTGCAACGTCTCGAAAAGCTTCAAAGTCTCCCAGTTGAAGAAGCGGGCTTCGATCGAGAGCTGCAGGCGCTCTGGACCAGCCTATCTCAACACTTTCGGGACGAAGAAGAGAGCGATTTGCCAAGGCTCGAAGAGAAGTTAACCAGAGAAGAATCGAAGGGAATTGGGAAGAATTTTACGAGCATCCGCTCTGCATTCCCCTACTTTCCATCTAAGAATACTTGGATATAGTATTCGCGCATAAGCGGGAAGGGTGTTGGACTGGAATCAATTGGTGTTTAATACACGCGTAGAATGCAGCCGAAAGCAGCCGAAAGCAGATGTTGCGAGGGAATATCGTTCTTACATCCGTTCACTCTTTTCAATTCTTCAGAGATACAATGAAGAGGAAACACGACATCTTTCGACTACCCGATAGTGAATGGAATTCCTCTCTTAGTCAGAGATATGTACTCTCAAATGAGGGTCGCCCCAAAGGATGACAAGGACTGAGACGCAAATTAGGACTTTTGCGTCGAGACACGCCTTTCCCACTCACTTCGGTGTTCGATGTAGGTCGGGTTTCGTATATAGCGATATATTCACTCCTCTGATAATGGTATACATTAACACGTGATTGGCAATATGGAGTAAGCTCCAGAACCAAGGAGGCTTACCCCTCGCCAAGAATCTATTAGTGCGAAATAGGCGTTCGCCGGTTCGATGTTGACGAGCAATGGTAGAGGCAAGAGGATGGAAAGACAAACTTATGTGGGCTGAGCAAGGATACTGCGGGGCACTAGTACAAGGGGGTACAAGTACGGGCGGCTAGCGCGTTCGGTGGAGCAGGTCTGTGCGTAGAAGGCTCGAGAATTAGAGACATTGTTTTATATATGCTTTTACTAGTAACTAAGTGTAATAAATTCACGACTTATTCTTAAGATACCTAAAACGCCTCATCATCAGCTTAGCTATAAGGAACGCGTCCAGATATAGACCCTTAGTAAGGAGGGCCTATACTAGAATCAAATTGTAGAGAAGCTTAGTATCCCTTAAAATACTATCTCCCGCTATCTTAGGACCCTACTAACGCCCTTAAAGCCTAGGGGCCGGCTACTAATACTCTATACACCTCTCTAAAAGCTACTTATATACTATACTACTTATAACGCGGAGTAATAGTATAAGACTTATAAAGAAATTACTTATAAGCTTAGTATTAATGTCTATTATTATATACTTATTAAGGCCTTTAAGAAGGAGTTATACTACTACTAGAAGGCTATAGAGAAGTCTTTTCTTATACCTAAGTAGATATATTATTACCTTATATAGGCCTAGGATTATATATTCTAGACTAATAAGTAATAGGATAATTATAGCTAGGGGGATAAGATGTTAATAGTACTTAGCTAGGGCTAGGTCTACGTAACGAGAAAGGTAGAGGAAAAATACCTATCTAAGTACTATATCCCTAAGTTTAGTAGCTACTTAGTAGGCTAGATATAGGTAATAATATTAAGGCGATAGAAAGGCCCTCTTATCTACTTTAAGAAGGACTAGCTATTAGTAAAGGGTACTATCAACTCTAACGTATATATACGTTAGATCCTACTATATATCTAGGAGTTTCAAATCGCTTAAAGGGTTAAGGCTAAGGCTAATAGCGGGTAACTAATCTATATAGAGGATAATAATAGGATCTATACCTCTTAGAGGACTACTATAGTTACCGCTATAAGTAGTATATATAGGGTATCTATATAGGTAGCTAGAGCGTATATTTTTCTTGTAAATTATACTAATAGGAGCTTAGTAAGGTAATTAGGGGTCGCGTAACCGCTTCTAGGCTTTCTAGAGCTACTACGCACTAAATCCTCTTAATCCTATTATCCTTAGTAACTATCTATAGTAGGATAGAGTTTAATAGCTTATTTAAATCGGCTTTACCCCTATTAATAGATGCCTTATAAGCCCCTTACTATTAGTATCTTACTCGGGACTAGTAGGTAGCTATTTAAACGCTTTAGAACGCTAGGTATACGCTAGAGGAGACTATAAGCGCCCTAAGGATTAGCTACCAACAAGTACAATATACCGCAACTTATTAATTAACTCCTAAGAAGCGCTCTAGGTACCTACTTCTACTTACTAAGGAAGAAGTTAATAAGATAGAGCTCTTTATCGTCTTATTAAAAACAGGCCAATTAATAAGCTATTAACGCCTTACTCTTATCTTTAAACCTTAAATACTATCTACCTTAGAGAAGTCTATTCGAACTACTCTTACCTAACAAGGATATAAATAATATATAGCGCGCTAGAAGCCTCCTCTATCTAAGAAAAATCGACAAGAATAACTATAGTAGGCTACTAAGTATAAGAATTAGAGTTATAAGTAATAGTACTTAATACTATAGAGTAATAAGACCTAGGTTACTAGAGGATAGCACTAGAAGTAGTATATAACTTAGAAGGTATATAAGGAGCTATACGATACCTATATACTAGAGAAGTAATCTAAGCGTAAGGGCTAGATATTCTAGGGTTATTTCTCTAGTAAATTAAAGGGCCCTTATATCTTTTAGGAGAAAGATTAGGGCAAGATTAGTGCAGATACCTACTACTAATATATAGTTCCTATTATCTATAGATAGCTACGCCTCTATCTAGACCTCTACTTTATGTAGGATAATACTCCTAGTTATACTACGGGCTCTACTTGTAAGGACTTTATAGAGAGAGGTATTACACCTCTCTACTAGCTAGCATACTCACTAGATCTTAACCCTATTAAGACTATGTAGAACTAGATAAAGGATTATATCGAGAGGCACTAGGGTGCTGATTACTCCTTTAAGAACTATAATAAACTAAGGGCGGCTATAAGGGAGGCCTAGGACTCTATTATAGAGCAAGATCTTCGTGATCTAATAGATAGTATAAAGGCCCATTATAAAGCTGTAATTGCTGCCAATAGTAGCCACATAAAGTACTAAGTTATCCTACTTTCGGCGTAAAAAACACCTAGTAGTAATAATCGGCGTAAAATATACCCCTACAGAACGCACGGCCATTGTATACTACTTACGGCGGCAACTATAGTATAGTAGCTTACGCGGCAATAAGTATTAGTAAGGTTGATAGCTAGCTAGTAAACTTACCTGATTTAAACCCTATTAAGAACGTTTGGAGGCTATTGAAATATTGAGTATAGAAGCGATTCCCCTATATAGAGGCTGAACTGTTGCAATACGTATAGGAGGAGTGGGAAAAACTTAGTACTGACGACTACCTTAAATATATCAGAAGTATGAAGTAGCACTACTAGGCAGTAATAATGGCCGGTGGCGGCCATATAAAGTGGTAATAAAATGTATATTTATTAGTAATCTCTACAGAAAACAGTATAGTCAATATACCTGGATTTACCACCATGAACCACGCTAGCCGCCCGTACTTGCACCCCCTTGTAGGACGTCAGAAGGTAAGCAACATGGCAAGTATATTTCTGTAGTACAAGGCATCGAAGAGCAGCGGGTTGCCATAGTTTTGAGCTGTCCCTTGCTAATACATGGTCTCAACGCTTCGGTACGTCATGGGCCCTCCGTTCCACCTCGGGCTTGAATATCTTTATCCCACGCACCGGTGAAGTCGCCCGCACACGGGCCACCTGAGCTGCGCCAATAGGATGCCAGATTTTAGTGCCAACACCAGAATATATGATATTTGCTAGCAATTCTTGTAGGAGGACTCATTTATAGCAGTATTGATTCAAAACTCATTGGTTTACTTAATAGTCGAGCTCATAGAGATGTCCACAGATCTGATGGTGTTGGCGCGGCATAAGTGCTCAGCCCAGCACTCAGGGCGTGGCTCTGGCCTACACAATGGCACCCTGCAAAGCTTACAGCCATAAGTTGTACGCGGAGCGCGTTGACGGCCATGTGTATTACCCGTTGTTGCTCTGACATCGAGCTGTTTTTTGTACGCCCATTTTCGCTACAGGCTATACAGGCTCTCGACTCTCCATACAGCTTTACTGGTGCGCCATGATAGCTCTCCTCGTTGGCGACGACGTCGTCAAGTCTCTTGCGTTTGAGTGAACCATTGTTGAGGCGCGTCCCACGCTCGAAGAGCTGCTATATCAACCGATATAGGACGGGGGGCGTCTCTATTGACTTTAGTGACGAATGAACGAAACCTTGCTACTGCATATCGTGACCAACTTGCAGCTTCTCGATTCGACCTTGAAAAAAGGCTTCAAAGACGTTCCATGGCAGTGATGTTTATACACCAATACCAAATCGAACTAATCTCCCGTCACGTCTTGTTTGAGGGCCTTTCGTCGTGGTCTCACTCGGAAAATGAGCTTCCGCAAACCCACCGCGATCCAAATGCCCATCTGCAGCTCTGCATCATTGTAGTTGCCATTCTCCGCCTTGACCTCGATCCCCGAAAAGAGGACGGCACGTGGGGTGAAATTGTCCGTGGTATAGGAGATCATACATCTTTGTTGTCCAGACACGCCCAAAGCAGGAGCAGGTTAGCCGCCATCATGCTCTTAGCCGGGATCGCATGGTACGAAATCGTCCATATCGTCCAGACGCTACGGTTGGGGTAATCATGAAGCGGCGTGCCAGCTCGGTTTTGCGATTCCATGAGGCCTTTCCTTGTTCGAGCTCGGCTACATCGGAGGGCCGGTCTACAAACTTGTTCACTACAGGCACACCCTGCAGACTGAACGATGTTTGATAGCTTCCTACATCTTGGAAGGGGCTGAGTTAGCTATGAACTGCTACCTTCTTACACGCCAATAAGACATTAACATTCTCTTCCGAACATGTTATCGGCGCATGCTTTCCGCAACGATCGCATTCTTGCTTTGAATCTTCTAACCCAACACCCTCCAATCCTCTCAACACGTTAAACCGATAGTACCGTCGTATCGTCGAGCCGTGATTTGTCGCGGGAGAATCACTCTGCTGTCTTCTCCGTCTCGGTGGCAATCGCCAGAAGACTCTGGCTAATACCGATGAGATCGCCCTTGAACGGCGTAAGCGATGGAACACCGGTCCCAACCGACACCAAACACTTAATCTTGTCTTCAAGCGAGCCAGATGGCCATATGTCTTAAGCCTCATTCCAAACCTCATACACCGGATTGTTCGCCCCTGTAGCCCCGTCGACGAAAGTCTCCTCGAAATCGCCGAGCGTAATAGGATCTAGGAAGGACGAGGCTGCCGACGTCGCTCGGCCTGCTTCCCATATCTTGGCCGTGCGGAGCAGTCGTTCGCGGCCGCGTGGCGAGCGGTAGCTGGTAAGCCGCACTGTATCGCCAGTCTCGCTGCTTGTTGCAAAGAGGAACCTGCATCCTACTCGTTAATGGCACCGTAGCCTCGCACACAGGTGGACGTTTACCTACATTTTGCACTTTGTATCTGGAGCACCCTTTAACAGCACATTCTCGGCTAGACCTTGTCTTACAACGATTTCCTTGGTCGCGCGCTCTAGCTCATCCGAATCAAATCGGCCTTGGACCCGGCCCTTGATCGTTACATGGCGTCTCTGCTTCTGGAAGATCCTGTCCGACAGTGAGATATATGCGTTAATGCACTCATCGACCGTCATCCGTAGCCGACCTAGTATAATAGCTATGAGCCTGCGCTATTAGCCGTAGACTAAGCAACACAACTAATACTGACCCGCTAGTGCTAGTGCCTCTAATCATGTTAAAGTAATCGCGAGGCTTCGGCGGCGATTCCGGGTCGATAGTGTCTACGAGCTGCTTTACGATCTGAAGTATCGACAGGCCACGGACGCCGCTATCGAGGGCGAGTAGGCGGAGGTCATGCTTAGGCATGGCTGGAGGGGAGGGCAGGTTGGCTCAGCGAAGAAACCAGATTAGATGAGAAATATGCAGCAGTATGCGCACGACTCTATGAGGCCGCAGAGCCGCACGTTTGGTGTAGAAGGTGTTGTGGTCCATCTTCAGCTCGACGAGGCTGAGAATGGAGGTGGTGCATCTGCGATGCCAAGTCTTTAGGCGGCCTGGAGAAAGGTTCAGCCGAAGCGCGGTTGCAATTTCCTAGCAAGAATCAGAAACTAGAAAGGTGGCGGTGCTCCCAAAGCTCTCTACAGTTTGCCAGCGCTAGCAGGACCAAGGTGGCGCTAGCCCTGCGCAGGATGAAGGGACTCCCACCCAAGGCGGTCAGACAGCTGGCGCAGAGTGCGGTGCTGCCGGTAGCAGACTATACCGTTTGCTGCATCGCTTTCCTCCGCATTCAGATTGACATCCACTATCAACTTTAGCCTTAAAGAATGTCAAGATCGGGGGTTTCGACCTCAGGAGGTTCGACTTCGGCGGCGCGCTAAAGCGTATGTAAACGCACCCGTACTACGCCTAGAGTTCGGTCTAGGAAGCGTTTAAATATATCCTTCCACTCTATATCTATGTTATCTCTATACGCGAGTAACCGTAGGTCGTCTAACTTCAACCATAGTACACGCGTTCGCTAACGGGAGCGCATATCACCTTCCTCTCTATTCTCGTACTCTTCGTCCCCGTCATTATCTAGGTAGTTAGTATTATTACTTGCATTGCTAAGGGGACTACTCGTTAAGTCCGCATTGCGTAGCGTCGGGCTTTTGCGGTTATATGCGCCTAAAGCACTATTATTATATTAGTACCCTAGTAGTATCTATAAATCTAGCGATAGCTGGGTTATATAGATAACTTTACTATCTTTACTAAAGAGCTTATAATTTAGAGCTATTAGGTTAGGAGACGATATTAACTTATTATAATAGATAGTAATTAGATAATTACTATTATAATTAACGAGCCTTTTAGTATAGGGTAGAGTATAAGATCGATTATCTAATAAGCTATATTAGTACTAGGTCTATAATTAATATTACTCCTATCTCTAGCCTTTATTCCTAGAGAGAATATTTATAGAGAGTAAGACTAAGTTACTATATCTATTCTAGAAGTTAATAATAGTATAAGGAGTTATTAGTATAAGTTAAAGTAGGTTCGAATAATAAGGTATATATTAATATAAGACGAATCCTTAAAGAGCTATTAGCTTCTTAGGGGAGGATATATATATCTATATAGAGGTACGTAATCTACCTATTATAGGCCTAAGGTACCCCTAGTAGGTTACTAAAGGGTATCCCTTAGGGATATACCTATAACTATAGGATATAGGTATATAATCTACCTAAGGTATCCCTAGTAGTTTACTAAAGAGTATCCTTTAGGGAAATACCTATAATAATAGCCCCCCCTTTCTTATACTTTAACCTAAAGTACTAAAGTTAGTATTTTCCTCTATAGAGTACTCTTATAGGGATACCTTCTATTCTATAGCTTTCTATATTAGCTTCTATTATTTACTAATTTATTATTTTATCCTTATTATATATCTTAGAGTATACCTAGAGTTACCTATTATAGGGCTACTTATTATTATATTAGTATCGGATTTTAGATAGGTTTTTAATAGGTGCACAGTATAGGAATAAGGTGTATGATAAAAGACTGTGATAAATGATGCAGCAAATAATTGATTGTCTACAAACGCTCTCAATTGTTATCCATTGATGTTCTACTTGTTCTCTATCTACTGCGCTTTCTACCAGTTTATATATCCATCTCTGCTGAGCTTGTTGAGGTCCCTCAGTTCGGAGGGTGGAGATCCACTATCTCTGTTGTGTGGTTGAGCCAGCTCAACGCAGTTATTCGATGGTACCGGTTCTGCGCAGCTCATCTATGACGCTATGAGCCTTCGGATATTGGCTTTACTGGTTATGTTGGCCGTGCTGGCCATGCCGGCTGTGATCTCGGACATGGTCTCGGATAGTCTTGTGATGACGCTTTCATCTAGCAGTAGATGACTGAGTTCGACCTCAGATCACCTGCAAATCTAACAATTAGGTATATAGGAGTATATAGTATATTTATTTAAGCCTTTTAGTATAGAGTTTTTAATTATAATTACCTTCTTTAGTTATAATTTAAGTAACTTAAGCTCGGACACCTGGTTTTCGTCCACTAGGGTTTTCGTCCACCCCAACTACCTAACCTAGCTAATCTTTAAAGCTTAATATTTTTACAACGCCTACATAAATATAGATCCCCGCGAAGTTACAATATAATCTACTATCCGCGATCTTGAATCTAGTATTTATATAAGTAAGCGTAAAGTAGCTAAGATATAGGGCGTTAAAAGGTTAATACTATAGAGCTACCGTACTAGCTGCGCGCCTTACGCGATTACTCATTAGTACGAGTAGTAACTAATACTAGAGTAAGAGAGTTTTCTTACTAATTAGATTCTAGATAAGGATGCTCGCGCTTAGCTACCTAGCTACGCGCGCGTATAAGAGATAGCCTCTTTAGTATTATAGATAGGTGGTGACGACGCGCTACTTAGTAAGTACTAGATCTCTTACTTTATACGCTGTAATCTACGTATAAGCTCTATTATAGGTAGGTTAATTGAAGCTATATAAGCTAAGGTATTAAAGCTAGAGACTATATAAGCGTTCCTTAAGCTCTTTAAAGCTACTAGAACCTAGCTAGGTATATATACTAATAATATCTAGAATATAGACGAGACTAGAGTAGTACTAGGTATATACAATAACTCTAGAGTCCTTGCATCTACTAGTAAGTATAAGGCTTAGGTTACGTCGCCTAAAAATTGCGAGTAGGTATCTATTCTTAAGACTACCTCTACTACTAGCTATTACCTTTAGCTAGTAGTAGTATTTAAATGATAGAGCCTTTAAATAACTTAGTTCTCGCTAGAATCTATACTAGACTAGTTCTATATAACTTTAAATAATAGCTAGACCTTAAATAAGATTAGATTAGAGTAGCTATATCGTATATTTATTCCTAGATCCCTACCTACGTAGAATAGCTACTAGATACTTATACTCGACGGCTATAGCTCTTATATAACTACTAAGTTTATATATACTTACTACTAGTATAAAATATATTATCTCTACTTACTAGCTTACGCGTTATATATATTATAGCTATTAGACCTTACTCTATTTAGTATTACTAAGTTAAAATATCGCGACTAAATATAAGCTCTATTAGCTCTTAATAACGCTATACTAGTTAAGAAAGAGTACTTTATATAAGCTTATTATAGAGCTCGCCTCTCTAGATTAAGTACGTTAAATATATATACTAGCTAGTGCGCTACTAGTCTTATTCTATATAATCTAAAGTATATACTCTTATTATTATAAGTTTAAGGCCGGCTAGTAATACTACTACTACTACCGCAACTAGTATATATAGATAGAGTAGTCTTTATAATACCTTAAAAGCCTCGCGACGTATATAAAGCTTAGAAATAACTTAAGTACTCTAAAAAGTTATTATGTAGTACTCGCCTTATACTTAGTAAAGTAAGTAAGTTAATTATAGTAGCTAATATACGAGTAGCTAAGCTACTAGCTAGTAATAAATAACTATAGTAGTAGCTTAATAAGCTTATAAAGCTATCTAAGAGGAAGTATATTAAGCCTTATCTAAATAAGCGGTTTATAGATATTAAAGTAATTACTACTATAGTAGAAGCTACTACTACTTAAGCTGTAAAACTAGTACGTAAAACTTATATAAAGGCTACTAAGAGTAAGATAGCTACTTTAGCTACTCTAGTATTTAATTCTATATATAGCTAGTAGTAAATATAATTGTTATTATTAAGTTATATTACTCTAAAGTTAAGAGCTCTTTTTTTAGTAGGTAGACGAAAACTCTAGTAGACGAAAACTAGGTATCTAAGCTTATTTAGTATTATTATCTATACTTTTTAGGATCTATATTAGTAAGTTTAGATTAGCCCTTTTAGCCCTATTAGTACCTAATATAAACGTATATTTATAGGCGATTAGTAAGAATTACTATATTTTTATTATATAGTATTTACTAGATAAAAGTATAGAGAGGTTATAGAGTATCTATATATTTAGTAAGAGCTAGTAGGTAGGTATAAGAGTTATTTATTACTACTACTTCTAGAGTATTATTCTTTATCTATTTTTTAAACTCTTTAATAATAATTTTAACTCTTTAATTATATTTTATTATACTATCCCTAGCTTTATCTCTAGTACTACTATTCCTAATTATATCTATACTCTACTATATAATATAGCTACTTAGCTTAAACTTATCTAGTTCTAGTATTAGTCTTACCTAAAGAGCTTTATTATAATTAGTAAGGATAACCTAGATAGGTCTTTTAAGAGTTTTATAACTATAGTTTATAGAGATAACTACTATTATTAGGTTAGTAATTTTAAGGTATATAACTTCTACTTGAAGACCTATAAGAGTAGCTATACTAAGGTATATTCTACTATCTCTTTACTTTATTAGTACTAATCTATTTAGATCCTACTATATTTCTACTATATAGTTAATATCTTTAAGTACTTTATTACCTCTACTATTTATAGTACTAACTATATAATTACTAATATAGGTAAAGAGGAGGATAAGACTACTATCCTTAATAATCTAGTAATTAAGGCTTACTAGTAGTATACCTTTAACTATATCTAAAAGCTTACTAGCGCCTTTAACCTCTATACTATATAGCTAGTTTAAGAGAAGAAAAAGATAGGAGAAGAAGACTTTACTAAAACTTATTAGATATCTATATAGTATAATCTTAAGTAGTATAAGCTTAGTTTAAACTCTTTAAGTAGGGCTACTCCTACTAATATAGTAGTAGATACTTTAGTAAAGAGAAATTTTACTAGAAGTAGCTCTATTAATACTTAAGAGAAGTAGTAGTACTACTATAGTAATATACTAGGAGCTAACTTAGCTATAGTACCTTTTCCTTCTCCTTTAACGAAGAAGGATTATTATAGATCCTCTAATTAGTTTATACCCTTTCCTCTATATAGAGGTATATAGTCTACCTTTTAGGCCTTCTCCTCTTTATAGAGGTAGCTTTAATTAAATCTATTTCTCTTTAGTTTTATTAACTACTTTATAAACTATAGAGTAATAATACTTATTAATAATATAGGAAGCTTAGCTTCTCTTAACCTTCTTTAGTCTTCTCTAAGATCTATATACTAATATCTAATATTATAGAGAGGCTATTATCTTAGCTAATCTACTCTATACTAGGGGGTCTCTAGTACTTTACCTTAAATCCTATAACTAGGATTCTTAGTACTTAACTAAAATCTTACTATACTTATCTAAGTAACTTTCTAGTTCTTATATAGAATTCTCTATAGACTAATCTAGCTACTTTATAAAGTATTCTTATCTATAGACTTTTATATCCTTATAAGCTAGAATTCCTTTAACTTTATAGTAATCTTCTATCTCTATATTATTAGGAATTTAGATACTACTAGGCCTAAAGTTTCTTTCTTTAGTTAGCTTATACTAAAGCTCTAGTAGAAAGATATTAAATATAGAATAGAGTTAGGCTATTAATAGAAGAAGATTAAGCTAGTAAGCTAGCTTTCCTATATATTAAATAATAGTAAAGGGACTAAAGTACCTTATATTAAACTTCTTTAAAGGGTAATAAGAGGTAATATTCTTTATTTATAAGAGTACTTACTCTCTTTTCTAGAAGTACTTATCTTCTTACTTTATATTATACTACTTATTATTTTATCTCTAAGTATATTCTAAGCTAGCTCTAGCTACTTCTTATATCTTTAACTATTATTCTAAGAGCGTAGTAACTTAATATTATAGTTCTAGGGCCTTTCTATTAATACTCTAAGTATAATCTAGTTTATAGAGCTAGTATATATCTAGGACTCTATTAAACCCCTTAGGCTTAATACTAAAAGCTATCTTAATAGAGTATTCCCTATAGTTTAAGTACTACTTAGAGTTATATATATACTCTATATATAGTAGGAGATCTACCTAGTTATCCTACTAGTAGTTTATATAGATTCTTAGGTATATTTTAAGTTCCTAGTTCTACCTCTTAGTCTATCTATTTATCTAAGGATAGAAAGCTATACTAAGATAGTAGTTAACTTTTAAGTAATAATATATATTAGACTAGAATTAACTTATAAATATAGACTCTTAGTTTAAAAGTAGAGTATCTAGTAGACTTTACTTAAAGAAGTATTATCTTAGTAATAGTTTAGCTACTCTTTAAGCTATAATCGTCTTAGTTATAGAGAGGTACTAGATATACTTTATAAACTAGTCTACTAAAACTAGTATTATATTATACTAGTTCTCTTAAGTATTCTTTACTACTAGTAAATTAGTAATAAAATTAAAGAAGAAGTAATACTAGCCTATTATTAGTACTAGTAATTCCTATAGCTTATATTACTAAATCTTATTTAACTAATATAGAGAATATCTTTTAATATACTTATAGACGTTATAGGCGAGGTAAGGCTAGTAGTACTTACGTTTAAGTAGCTTTAATATCTTCTTAGTACTATAATAACTACCTATAGGATTATTATAGTTCTTCTATAGTATATATTAGTAGAAAGCTCTATTATTAGGAATCTATACTTTCCTACTCCTATATAAAGTACTACTAAGGTTAATCTCCTAGCTATAGCTACTCTTCTTTACTCTACCTACTTCCTATAGTATCTCTATTATATATATAGGATAGGCTAAGTCCTATTCTTATACTTTATAGATAAACTAAGAGAAGTAGTTTAGAACTTTTAATATATAGGTAGACTTATTAAGTATTACTTTAAATATAAGACTATTTAGTAATAAAATTCCTTAAGTTATATCTTAAAGAAGTACTTTAATAATCTCTTAGGTTTACTTACTAGCTTTAAGATTAGTAGTATAGTAGAGTTAGCTTAACTAAATTAAGCTCTAGAGAGCCTTAGCTAGGGAGTTTAGGGGTATTTAAGCTTATAATCTCGATAGAGATAATAATAAGATTAATAATAAAGGTAGAAACTTCTACTTAATAGCTTCTACTACTAATAGAGCCCTTAGTATATAGTTAATTAGTCTAACTAGCTAGTTAAGTAAATATTATTTACTATAGTAGTATCTTACCTATTATCTCTAATAGTAGTAAAGAGAGACCTACTTAATAGTAATATATTACTAATTTCTAAGCTTAAGTTAAAGAATTCCTTCTTAGATATTTTAGTAATTTTAGGGAATTAATAGATTCTTATAGGAGCCTCCTTAAAGATACTTAGTTCTAATACCTCTTAGGAATAGGTATCTAAAGCTCTAAACCTCTAGAAAGTCTAGACTTAAAGCTTTTACTATAGTATAGATAATATTATATTATAGAGTACCTACTACTTCTCTATATAGAGTTTAAGTATATAATCTAGCTACTTTAATAGACTATTAGTAGAATTCTCCTATTCTAGTTTATACTACTTAGTTAGTCCTTTCTTAGTCTTCTAATTCTTTTTATACTAAAGCTAACCTCTAGGGCTAATATAGACCTCTAGTAGGATCTATATAGCTATTATATAGTCTACTAGTAGCCCTATAATAGTAGAATAATTATAAATAAACCTTTAGTAGAAATTAGTAAACCTAAGAAAGACTTAAATATCTTTATACTCTTTAGGCTCTAGCTACTCTCTAATAGTCTTTATCTATATAGAATCTATTATAATACCTTTAGGCGTTATAATATAGCCTAGAAACTTAACTAACTTTATTAAGAAAATATATTTACTAACCTTATAATAGAGATTCTATTCTATAAGTTAGTCTAAGATCTTTTTAATATAGGTATTATAGTTCTTTTTATTTTTAGAGTATATAAGGATATTATTAAAATATATAATATAAGTCCTATCTACTAATCTACTAAGAGCTTAATAGATATATAACTAGAATATTATAGGTATATTTACTAAACTAAATAGTATAATAAAGTACTTAAAATAACTATACCTTATTTTAAAAGCTATCTTCTACTTATCTCCTCTCTTAATATAGAGCCTATAATAGTTATTATAAAGGTTAAGCTTACTAAAGACTTTAGCTTTTAAGAGTTAGTCTAATATCTTACCTATAAGTAGGATTAGATACTAGTTCTTAATTATAACTTTATTTAGTCTATAATAGTCTATATAGAGTCTTATAGTACTATCTACCTTTAGGATAAAGAGAATTAGTATATCTATAAGTAACTTACTAAGTCTAATCTAACTCTTCTCCTATACTATATTAAAGTATTCCTATAGGATATCTAATTCTTAGTATAATAGGTTATATATTAGGAGGTTTAGGATCTTCTTTCCCTCCTTAATATCTATAGTATAATTATAGTTACTATACTAGGCGAGATACTATATCTACTATTTACTAAAAGCTCTCTACTTATAGTAATACTTCTTAGGTATATAAGCTATTTCTTCCTTATTAAAACTATCCTCTATAGGCTAACTATATAGAGTATCTCCTATAGTACTATTAGGTAAGATATAGGCTACTCTTAAAGAGAGGGTTACCTACTTAGAATTCTTATTATATATACTAGCTACTATATAATATATAGTTTCTCTAGAGAGCTAAGCTAGGTTAGAAGTATCCTTAATATACTTCTTAACTATATTAAGAATATCTAGTATTATCTTCTTTAACTAGAGTAGCCTATAGTTTTAATACTATATAATATCTTTATCTATATTCCTACTAGACCTAGTAGATTATAGAGAGGACTTAGAGGCTTCCTAATAAAGGCCCTTAATTAGAGTAGTCTTTAATTCTATACTTATAGTTATATAGGTAAGCTAGTTAAAGTAAAGAATATATACTCTTTCCCTTAAGATAATACCTTAGAGTAGTAACTCTATATCTTTAATAAGAACTTATTTTTTATTATTCTTCTACTATTTAAACTTCTTTATAGAGAATTAAATTTTAGGGTTAGCTTCTTAAAGCTATAGGTACCTAAATATAATATTATACTCTTTAAATACTATAGACTAGATATATTAGGGACCTACTATATAGGTTACTCTATTACTATTAGTATATATTATTAAGAGGGTATATACTACTTAGATCTTTAGTTAGTTATTATCTAAGAAGGTAGAAATAGGCTTACTTACTACTAGTACTAGTAAGTAACCTAGTATTACTATATACTATATATTAATAAGATTAATCTCTACTTTTAAGTTATATAGGGCTTATAGAGCTATTAGAGTATCTATAGGTCCTAGTAGGACTATATTTACTATAATCTATAACTATTTCCTATTAGTATTAGGCCTTAATTATAAGTAGGATAAGTTTATAATTAGGGCTTCTCTTTTCCTCTATTATCTTTATAACTAGGGTAGTTATTATTTCTATTTTTTAGTAAAGTTTCTAATAGCCTTATTAGCTACCTAGTTTATAGTCTTTAGTATTACTATTTAGTTCTATACTTAGTATATAGGTATTAGATTTAAGAGTAGGTTTAATAGGTATATAGTATATAAATAAGGTATATAATAAAAGACTATAATAAATAGGTAGTAAATAAATAAATAATTATCTATAAAGGCTCTTAATTATTATCTATTAATATTCTACTTATTCTCTATCTACTATACTTTCTACTAGTTTATATATCTATCTCTACTAAGTTAATTAAGGTCTCTTAGTTTAGAAGTAGAGATCTATTATCTATTATTAAGTAGTTAAGCTAGCTTAATATAGTTATTCGATAGTACTAGTTCTATATAGCTTATCTATAATACTATAAGCTATTAGATATTAGCTTTACTAGTTATATTAGCTATAATCTTAGATATAGTCTTCGATAGTTTTATAATAATACTTTTATCTAGTAGTAGATAACTAAGTTCAACCTTAGATTACCTATAAATCTAATATACCTCTTTAGCTTAGTAAGCTTTTAGTAAGCTAGAACTTATTAGGTAAGTATTAGGTTATTTAAGTAAGCTTAATTTTATTAAGAGGTACTTTATATATAATCTAGTATTCCTATACTTCTACTAGTCTAAGTTAGGTTAAGAAACTTTCCTACTTATTTCTTAGGAGTACTTTAGTAAACCTATTAGTAGTTATCTCTATTAATAGAGTATAGGCTACTTTAATTTAACTAGCTACTACCTCTTACCTTAGCTAGTATTATAAATATTAATATACTTAGTTTAGTTTAGAGTTTAGCTAGTTCTTTAGTAACGAGCTAGATTATTTAAGTATTATTATACTAGATAGTAATATAGCTTATTAGTAGTTTAACCTTTAGCTTATCTAGTAATTATAATATAAAGATAGCTTCTTTAGCTACTTAGGATAAAGCTAGTAATTTAGCTTTAGTTATTAAGGTAGTAATAGTATCTTATTTATTAGCTCTCTATATAATAAGACTATTAAATAGCTTAATAGTATATTCTTAGAGTACTTTCTATCTAGAGTATTATTAGTAAAGGAGGTATTACTAGCTACCTAGAGTAAATTACCTCCTCTTAGTTAGAGTACTCTCTATCTTATACTTAATAGATATATAAGTACTTAGTTAGTAGCTTCTTAGTACGTAGTACTTAGGTTTATAAGGAATTAAGCTAATTATAATATTATAAATACTATATCTAGTCTAGTAGTTACTATAGTAAATAGGAGTAAGCTAATTTTTCGCTAGTACTTATTAATCTTAGATAGTATTACTAAGCTAGTATAAGGCTAGAGCTTAGAAGTAGCTATTAGAGTATTATAGTAGATATCTCGTTTATTAGCGAGCTAATATATCTTATTAATATATATAGTCTATAGGAGCTAGATAAGTATTACTCTCTTTTCTAGATAATCTCTATACTAAGGAACTATTAGAGATCTACTCTCTAGTAATAGTATACTTCTCTTTTAGGAGATTAGTTACCTTTTCTACTTCTTTAGTCTTCTTTTTATTATAGGCTATAATAATATTATCTATATAGAAGAAGATAATAATACTATCTTTTACTATATAGTATAGCTTATAGGGTACTACTTAAAAACTAAGAGACTTTAGTATTAAAGTAAACTCTTTCTACTATAGTAGAGGTAAAATATATAGTCTATATAGAGTCTTTTAGACCTAAAGGATTATTCCCTTCTTCTAGTATCCTTTAGTATCTTTATATAGATCTCTTAATCTATTATAGTATAGATAAAGGTATTATTATATTATACTATTTTAGTTTAAGATTATATTTAGCTATAATTATTATAAGGTTCTAGAAGGAGTAGCTAGCTAGTATTATAGTATAGGTATCTTATAATATAATATTTCTTTACTAATCTCTATATACTACTAGTTAGGCTTTATATTTAATAAACTAGTAGTATTTATCTAATTTATAGGTATAAACCTATATATAATTAAGTATCTATTAGCCTATTTATTTAATTAGATTAGCTAGTACTTTAGTCTATAATCTTATCTTCTTATAGCTTATTATATAAGTATATTTAACTTCTTTAAATAGCTTACCTATTAGATAGTTATCTAGGTTTATTTAGTATATTAGTAGAGGTAGAAGTTAACTATAATAGAGCTTTAAGCCTCTAGTAAGTATTCTTTTTATCTTTACTTTATCTATTAACTCTTCTCTATATTACCTAATATTTCCTACCTAAGTACCTACTATAAAGGCTACTACCTATAGAATAGTTTTAGATAATTCTTAGTTATTATAGGTTTTTATTATAGTAGTTAACTATTCTCTACCTAAGCTAATTTCTAGATAACTTATATAATACTAGTCCTCTAGCTATTAATTAAGCTAGGAGTACTACTAGTAGTAGAGATAGTAATAGAGTTAAGTAATATCCCTAATCTTCTTCCTTAATAGTAGCTAGTAGGTCTACTTTATTAGTTAATATATCTAGATTAGTATTATTCTTATAGAAAGACTCTATTTCTAGCTAATAAACTAGTATTAGGAGCTTAATAGTTCTTATATAAGTAGTAATCTCTTCTAGTATTTAATATATAAGGTTATCTATTAGGTCCTCTATTTTACTATTAAAGATTATATACTTATTAAAGATAATATCTTAAGTACTTATTACCTTAGCTATAGATAGTACTTATATCTAGTAAATATTTAATAACTAGTATCTAATAAGTATCTAATCTAAGCCTTTAGGTCTAGCTACTAGAGTCTTAATTTACTATAGTAGGTATTATTAGTTATTATAAAAGCTTTATACCTATAAGCTTTTAAATAAGCTAGATTAGGCTTTCTTAATAATACTATAATTTCTTAATTATAAGCTACTCCTATAAATAAGGTCTTATATAGTATTTTCTAGTTATTTAAGTAACTTAGTATTTAGTTATAAAGGTATACTCTAGCTCTAGTAATTTCTAGCTAGAGTTACTAAGGTAGATTAGTATTAAACTATATTATATATAATTTTCCTTATTAATACCTCTAGCGTACTCTACTCCTCTATTTTAAGCTTAAGTATCTAGAGCTAAAGGTTTAATAGTAATACCTTATAAGCTTAACTAATACTAGACTTCTAGTTTTACTATAGTAATCTTATTATTAGCTTTAATTACCTTAACTAAGATATTATACTAATTCTTTAAGAAGAGAATAAGGTTTTCTAGTATTTTAATAATTAACTTTACTAATTAGTTATCTATAAAGTAGAAGTCTTATAATAGTTTAGAAATCTTCTTAGTAGCTAGTATCTAGCTCTTTTCTTTATTAAAGCTCTATACTTTATATAAGTAGAAATTAATAGAGATTCTTTCTCCTAGTCCTTTATAACTAACTTATAGTATATAACTAATTTAATATCTTATCTTAGCTTTACTATAGGAGTTATATTTAATAGTAGTTACTCCTTTTATATATACTCTATTACAAGAGGTAACGAGTAGAGACGTTAGAGCTTACTTTAGAAGCTTAATTAATATACTACGTATAGTACTCAGGTGTAATATAAGACGTTATGTAATGAAAGGAAGTTAAATAATAGTTTAGGTTAGAAGATATATATTAGGGGTATAGCCCGTACGCTTAGCGTAAGGCCTCTACGTCGTACCTATACTCTAGAGGCTCTCCGAGCTCTCCTTAAGTGGATAGTAGTAGTATTGCGGGGACTATAGTAGTTACTATAATAGTACCCCCCTCTTATTCTCGAGCTTCTGCGAGGGTTGTTCGTGTAGTAGTTATCGCTACTAGCGCTAGTTTCGTATTATGTTAGGTCGATTTAGGTTAGGTTAGTAGCTCTAATCTATCGGGGTACTACTAGTAGAAATGAGTTATAGCTTTATTATCTCTTAGCTCTGCGGTAGGCTCCTAGGATAGGTTATTATAGCCTATCTATTTTACGTAGTATTTATATTATTTCTTTCTCTTATTATAGTAGAGTCCTTTAATATTCTTAATAAAGTATTTAAGTTCGTTATCTACTATTACTAGCGTAGGTAGGGCGGGTTACTAGCTAGGTAGGTAATTAGTTCTAGCTAGACGGAGTAGAGAGACGTAGAAAATAGGGTATATCTTTATAGAGCTTAGTAGTTTAAGTTAGTACGCGTGCGAAGAGACCTCCTTAACTATTTAGTAAGGGCTAAGGTTCTTCTAATTAAGCTTCTTTAAAGCTTATTATATTCGTATATTACGCGTATTAAGCTAGACCTCGTTACCTACCTAATAGGCTAGTACTAGTAAGTACTTCCTATTAGCGTATTCTTATTATAGGGCTTAGGCCTATATTATTTCTTCGCGGATAAACTAAGTTATATTATATATCTTATTAATTATCTTATTAGTATTAGAGGCTTGTAAGGCCTAGTAAGTAGGCCTTTTTATAGCTGAAGGCGGCTTAAAGCCTATTTGTAGATTTTAGCTATAATAGGCTATTATTAGGGATAGTCTAGTTAACTCTAAGATAGTATTATTTACCTTAAATTAAGTAGTAGGTAACTAAGTAACCTAATCGTTTTACTAGTAATTCGTGTATACGCGTAAGACTTACTCTATTATAGAGTTTATAATCTCTATTTAGCTATTAGTTTCTAGGTAGTAGCCTATTAAGTAGCGTAGGTTAATATTTAGTTACTTATAGAGCTTATCCTAAAAGGTAGAGATAAACTATCTACTCCTATTAGAGATAATCGTGCTTAGAAGGCTATAGTTGCCTAAACGTGTTAGATAAATAAGCGAGCTATATTAGGAGCTTCTATTCTAGCGTATAGGATTAAGTACTAGTACTTTAATAGGCGATCAACTACTACTATAATATTAGTACATCCTTCTAACTTAGGTAGGTCGACGACGAAGTTAACTAATATATCTTACTAATAGTATTTAGGGATAGGTAGAGGCTTTAATAGGCCGTAGTACTTTTTACGAGAGGCCTTTAATCTTTAGTAGGTATAATAGTAGGCGACGTAATAGTAGATCGTTTAGAATATATTTAGCTAGTAGTACTCTCTTTAGAGGATCTCTAGCGTCTTACTACGACCTAAGTAGCCTCCTATAGGAGAGTCGTATATAGCGCGTAAGAGCTTAATAATAAGCTCGTCGTAGGTAGGGATTATAAGGCGTCCTTAGTAATATAGGCGATAATTTCGTTCCTCGCACTTAGTAATAGTAATTTTCTTTAATCTTTAGGTACCTATTCTTAAGAGGCCTAGTACTTCTTAAATAAATAGGTTAGCGTTATATTTATTATTAATAATCTCTTAGATTAATTAATCTATCTCTATTAGAGATAAGCTATAGGTAACGAAGAGATTTAGCTTTAATAGCGTTTTTAGATAAGCGTTTTAAGCTTCTTCCTAGGCTAGTTAGTCTTAGGATCGTTGTATTAGTATATTAGGCTTTTCTCCTTCCTTACCTAGCTAATAAGTAATTATAAAGTTGAAGCAAGATAAGTACTTAGACTAGTAAGCTTATCTATAACTTAGCTACTTTATTATTATAAGTATTATAGGTTCTTATAGTTACTTAGTATAGTAATAGGAAGGTAGGTACCTTCTAGTTTAGGTCTCTAGATTTAAAGGAGTATATAATCGTAAGTAGCTCCTTATTATAGATCTTATAATTTCCTTTAGTAGGGTTTATTCTTTTTAAGTAATACGCGATAGGCTAGATAGTCCCTAAGGCGTCCTTTTAAGATAGAACGCCTACTATTATATAGTTAGCAGGGGTCTACTTCTTACTCTATAGGTAGGCTTAGGTTAAAGTAATAGAGGATTAGAGTAGTTATAAAAGCTTATTTTAAGGCG
>JAJTIZ010000251.1:0-39149 GCA_021365335.1 Phaeosphaeriaceae sp. PMI808
AGAGAGGATACTAACTATAGTATCGTGTTAGGGTTTTAAGTTAGTAGTACTAAGATATAAATCTAGAAAACTTATACTATTTAAGCTCTAATAATAGCCTCTTTCTATTATTACTTTTTATAATAGATACCTTTAATAAGATTACCTTTAAAAGCTCTTCTTTATTTACTAAAATAGTACTAAGTATTTTCTATATTACTTCCTTCTAGGGAATTAGTTCTTAGAGGAAGACGTACTCCTTATTACTAAGGAAGCTAATATCTATAAGTATATTAATAAATTTAGGGAATTCTTAGTATTATAGAGTCTTTATAAATAAGATATTAGTTTAAATAGGTAAGAATTAAAGAAGAAGTACCTTACCCTATAGATAATTATTTTAGCTTTAGGGATATTATAGTACTCTCTATATAGTATTAAATTACAGTTCGGATATACAATGAGTGCGAAACCTAGCGATAAGTAAGTATAAAGAACCTAGCTAAAGGATATAGAAGACTAACCTAGGTAAATATAATATAGTTTAGTAATATTTATTAAATCTTTTTAGATACTATAGTATTAGTAGAGTACTAGGTAGTATTAAATAGAGAAGGGAGAGAAAGAGAGTAGAGCTAATATATACCTAGTCTAGCTACTCTTATAATCTCTCCTTCTTTATAGAAGCTTACTATATTTCTAAGTATAAGTAGAGCCCCTTAAGGCCTTATAAGATAAAGTATTAATAATATATCTAGATAATAAGAATAGAGCGATAATAGGGTACGTATAACTAGGAGAACTTTAAATTATAAAGTATTAGCGAATATCTTAGTAAGAGTATAGATTTACTTACTTATAGCCTAATAGGTTGTCTAAATCTAAAGATCTTAGCTAGATATAGTCTATTTTATAGATTTCGGTTATACCTTTAGGAGCTATTAGGCTACTATAATATAAGATAAAGGATTTAATTTTCCCTCCTAATTTATATACTCGCTTAATTATAGAGACTATATATTAATAGTTAATTCTAGGATTAAGCTAAAGATAGTTAGCTCTACCTTATCTTTCTCTCCTTCTCTCTAAGAGTAAATCAGATACGCTCTAACTTATACTAATTTTATTTAAAATAGTAATACTAGTATCTTTTACTTCCTAATTAAGCTTAAATATAGAAGTCGAAATATAGCTTATAGTTACAATATATTTCTTATACCTAATAGTAGATTTAATAATATTTACGTAGAAGGTATATAGAATTAAACTAATAATAAGATTATATTAGGCGACGGCAGCGTTAAGTGCGTAGCTATTAGTAATATCTAAAGAAACGGGTTTTACTAGCTTTATACCTTATAAAAGTTTTACTATATTCTTAATATTCCTATAACCTAAAAATTATTAGAATCCTTTATAATACTATATAGGGTAGCTTATACCAACTATAACGTTAATTCTAGATTTAGTTAAAATATTAAGTATTAGTTTAGTAATAAAACTAGAGCTACTAGAAATCTATTAGTTAGAAAATAGCTTATATTTTAGAATAAATTATATAGGTACTTATAGTAGTAATATATATTTTAAAGCTATAGTTACTATATATTAAAGTATAGAAGATACTTCGTGAAAATTTTCTACTATAGGAAAATTAAAGACGTTATACGCTAAGTTACGTACTAATTTTATACTAATATCGTAGTAGGAGGATCTTTAATAGGGACTACCTACTATTACTAAGTAGGTTAGTCTAGATTAGGTTACTTAGTATTATATACTAGGGGTACCCTATTAATTACAGCTTAATATAAGTTAACATTAAATAAATCTAGGGTCTTATTCGGCTATAATATAAGATAGCCTTAGCTAAGATTAAGAAACGTCGTCGTAGTACTACTAGTAATACTACTAGTAGTAAGAAGCTATAAATTACGTACTTCTTTACTATATAATAACCGTATATAATACCCGTTGCGTAAACTTCTTATAAGAACTCTAATATAAGGGTAGAGGCTAAAGTAGGCGCTATAGTAGTAGAATAGAGTATAGAATTGAAGATAAATATAATATTACTATAGAAATCTAAATCTACGAAATTAAAGAGTACTAGTAGCTAATTGTAGGTACTTAGAGTAGGTATTCTACTAGTACTATAGACTATAACTAAAGATTAGCTCCTTAAGAAGATAAAAGGTAAGAGTAATAGTTAGAAAGAAATTAGTAAGGCTCTACCTAATAGGAGCGCGAGGGTAGCTAAAGCTTATTAGCTATAAATATAAAAGGTAAGTTAAGCTAGGTTCCTATTATAGACTTAAACTAATATACTCTAGAGTAAGATAAAGTAAAAAGCTATATAGATAATAGATAAATAATAGCTTCTTAAGTAAATAAAAGTAGATAGTACTACTTAGAAGGAGATTACTTAAGCTTTCCTAAATAGAAGTTATATATCTATTAATACCTATTAGTTAGTAAGGAAGTAAAATTACGTATAGAAATTATTAATACTAATTATTCTAGAAACTAAAGTAAAGGTAATTATCTAATAAGGTATATATTCAATAATTTATATATTAGATCTTCGTACTTATAGATTCTATAGGTTAATAAGGATAGCGCTAAAGTAATAGTAGTATCTATAAACCTTAGCTCGCTTACTTATAATTAATATAAAAGAGTTAAGGCTGTTACTAGATAGTAGACGAGGACTAAGTAGTACTACGCGATAAGATATCTAAAGCTCGTAGCCTATTAGAATAATATTAAAGTAATAGAGGAATTAAATATTAAACTCTATTATTAGGATCGCCTAAGGATAATCGACGAGATTAATATAGATAGATCGATTAAGTAGAAGAAAAAATGTCTAGATCGAGTACTTACCTACACTAAGTATAGAATTTTACCAAGATTCTATACTTAATAGTCGAAGAGTAGGACTAGATATCCTAGTAATAGAGGCCCTAACCCTTAAGTAGAGACCGACTATAAGTCTATAGAAGAGGATAGTAAGAAGGCTAAGAAGAATGCGCAGGAGCCTAAAAGATACAAGTAAGGCCGTTATATAGAACGTAGAAAACAATCTATACAGGGTATAAGAGTAAAGAGATATCTCCTCCTCGCCCTAAGTAATAATCCTAAGATCTCGACATATACTACTAGTACCTATATCGACCTAAATATATTAGGACGTACGCTATAGCTATAATAGCCTATAAGTCTAAGCTTTAAGACTATAGTTAATTAGCTATAAAAAGTTCGAGACGGTAGCGAGTCTAAAGTCTCTCTCTTAACACTCGACGTTAAGTTTATCGCCGCGACTCGGCGCGTTCTAGAAGTTATAGTAGGAGAGTTTAATTCTAGTAAAGTCCTTCTTAATTCACGAGTCGATAACTAATACTCTACGAAAGAGCTACTATAAATACTAGGTAGTTATTCTCTAGTATTATACAAGTAGGTAAGAAGCTTTACTACTCTTAAAAAGGTCTTTAGCTCTCGAGATCTAGTAAACTACGCTAATAAAAAGATACCTAGAGAAATAGGGGATATACTTAAAAATACTAGAGTTAATAAGTAATTAGTTATTCTAGTCTTATATATAGGCTATTTTAACCTTATATTACTTAGAGAGTTCTTAGACTCTATAGGCTGTAATAATATTCTCCCCCCTAACGAAAACTATATTCTAATAATCAACTACTTTTAGAAGGGCCTCCCTCCTAGGGATAGATAAGGAAGAATATTCACATGCAGGTTAGATTAGTTATTCCTAGTACTATTCGCTAGGTATAACTTAATTGGTTTAAACTATAATATAGTACTAGATATTAAGATACTTCGCCTAATAGTTCTTCTTTTAATATAGCTATAAAGACCTTTATCGAGAAGAGAATTAGATAACTTTCTAGAAACTATATAGAACTTTATTAGATATACTTAACCTCTAACCAATTACCTTAATAGATAGCTTAATACTAAACCCTCCTAATATAAAGGATTAGTAGATAATAAAGATAACGAAATACTTAGCGACGAGGATTTTAGTAACGAGGATTTAAGTAACTAGAGCTTCAGTAAAGAGGAAGTTAGCGATAAGGGACCTAGTAAAGAATATTACCTTAAGTAGGATTATTAGCTATATTACAAGGTACTATTAATACTTTCTAGGGTTCTCTAAGGTCCGTTTAAGTCTTAGAACCTATTAACTAAACTCTAGAAGTATAAGGAATACTTCGTAGATATTAACCTACTAGAATCACTTATATAAGTATAACTAAATAATGCAAATAGAGTTAACCTATAAATAACGTTTCTTAAGGTATTTAACTACTTTTATAGTATCTAAAACTTTATAATTTCTTTAACTTTAAAAAAAATGTTTTTATTATAACGTACTAGAATATAAGAGTATAACACGAAGCTAGTATTTAGTATTAACTAGATTATAATAATTTAGGATATAGTTAGTATTATTAATTATACTAATCTTAATAAAGAGTATAAAGTCTTTAAGATCTTTAATATACTTTATATTTATATCTAGATAACCTATTTTAAATCTTTAAAGATTAGCTCTATTAAATTTATAATATAATAAGTAAGTAGGATAGATCTTACTACCCCTAATAATAGCTTATTTTATTCTTATTAGCTTTATACTATTTACTAGAGTTATCTATTATAGTTTTATTTTAGATTTTCGATAGATCGATAGCTATAATAGTTGTATTACTACGTATAAGAAACTCTTATTTACGTAGAGTTAGTATTACGGTTATTATAATAGTAAAGTATTAAGTATACTAAGTAAGTAAGTCCTTATATATTAGGGAATAGGATTTAGGAAGAAGGAGAAGAGAGAATTAAATATCTTAACTAAATAAGTAAGAGGGAACTAGCTTTACTTAACTATAAACCTTCTATAAGGAGACTAATCTATAGTAGCTAACGCGCTATATTTATATAAAGTATATCTAATAGAGATTATTATCTATTAGGCTATATATTCTATATACTCTTCTTAATCTTTATAGGGTCCTAAAACTAGTCCTTCCCTCTCTTCCCCTAAAACCTAGTAGTTTAGTAAAGCGTAGCTCTATTATAGGTAATATAGTAAATCGCGAGGTATAATAGAATATATTAATTAAAAGTAGATATATATTGCAATTTATATCTACTAAAAATAACCCTATTATAACTACGAAAGTATATATCTACCTATATATAAGCGGCTAGTAAAAGTAAGAGTAAAAATAGAGAGTCTTAGAGAGATAAAACTATCTAAATAATATTATTTTATATATTCGTTTAAAGCTACTAATATTATAATTAAAATAATAAGGAGTTAGGAGGCTAGAATTAGGATTAGAATTAAGATAATAAATTAAAATTAGTTAGAGTATAAGGTAGTATAAGATATTATAGTTTTAGTAATAAGTAGCCTAAGGTATAATAATTTTAATTAAGAGAAACCCTAAGTAGGTATAAGTAAGCTATAGGTAAGTCTAAGTAAGCCTAAATAAGTATAATTTAAGCTAAGTATAATTAAGCTAAGATTAAGCTAAGTAAGATTTTACTAATATAATAGGGTAACCTAGTTAGGTATATACTAAGAGTAGATTTAACCTAAAAATAGCGAGAAACTATAGTTAAAGTTATATTTATATATAAGAATATTCTTAGTTTAAGCTATAAGTTATCCTTAACTAATTAAGATACCTTATATTTAGTACTTAATATTAGAGCCCTAATACTTCTTAAGGGTAGCTAGGTAGAAAGTAAATATACCTAGCTAGCTATAAATAACTTAGCTCTAATTACCTAAACGTATAGTATAGCTACCTAACTAAACTATTATTACTTAAACTAAGGATATTTACTACTTACTATAGTATAGGGTATAAGTTTTATAGGTAGGTCCTTAGAGATAGGGGGCTAAGAGTTGGCGTAAATACTACCTATAGATTATTTTATACTAAAAACTCTATATTTCTATATAGAAATTAATATACCTTAGTCGCGTCCTTATCTACTACGTAATCTACCTATACCTACCTATATATATATAGCTCTCTATTATAAGCCCCCCTTTAATACTATACTATACGCCTTATCTCTCTTATAACTAGCGTCTCTAAGTCTAGACTCTATCTCTTACTAGCTATAGTTACTAGTATATTATAGACCTACTTAACGTCTCTATATAATAAGTTAGCTATACTATCTATACTAAACGCGTTATACTAAAGAAGTATATAGGTTACCTATACTAGCTTATAAGTAGCTAGATTAACGAGCTTATAACCTATATTACTTACTTATAAGCTACTTATTAGATAAGCTTTACCTACCTTACTAACTATCCTTTCTTATATTAGAATATTAGAGTATATATTATTTACTACGTACTTTAAGGTTAAGAGTATATATAATATATAGCTTATACTAAACCTTCTCTTTCTAAAGTAAACTAATAGATTTAACTTATATAGGTAGAGGCTTATATTAAATAGATATAAGAGTAGTAGTAGATAATACTCTAGAGTAATAAGATATAGATAATAGGAGGGAGATATAAGAGAGTCTAGGTTATAAGGAGACCTAAAGAAGAGTTTAATAATACTTATATTATTAAGAAGATATATAAGAAATATAGATAGATATTCTAGGGCTACTTCTCTAGTATAATAAAATAATAGTCTCTATTCTAAGAGAAGAAGTAGGAGTCTATTAATAAAGAGAGCTATTATAAAAGAGTTATCTCTTTTATATATAGTTAGCTATATTTTAATCCCTCCTTAGACTTTATATAAAATACGCTTCTAGATATAGAGTAGCCTTTACTTATAAAGAACTTAGTAAGAAAGAAATATACCCTATTACCTAGCTAGCCTTCTTACTAGATTTTAACCTAATTAAGGCTATTTAGAATAAGATAAAGAACTATATAAAGAGTTACTACTTAGATCTACTAGCTAGTAGATAGTATATATATAAGAAACCTTATAAGATTATTAAAGAAGCTTAAGAGTTTATTTTAACTAAAATATTAAGTAAACTAATAAGTAGTATAAATAATTAATACTAAGTAATAATTAATATAAATAGTAGTTATATAAAGTATTAAGATTAGTATATAAGATAGGATAGAAATAGACTTAGACTATATATAAGTATAATTTCTATTATCTAAATCTATCTATAAAACTTATACTCTATACTATAGTATATTTCTTTATAAATAATATATACTTTACTTTCTACTAGTAGGTATAAGTAGCTAATCTATACCTACTATAGAGTTATATTACTAGCTTTCTAACTACCTATTTCTATAAAATTTCTTAAATAAATTAGTATTATTATTAGATAAAGTTATAGAAGTATAGGAGTATATATAATTATATATATATAATATATATAGAGGTTACTTTTAAAAGCTCTATCTTATACTAATTAAGCTACTACTATACTAATTACCTTAATTATCTTAGTATAAAAAACTCTACTTTTTAAAGCTTTAAGATACTATATCTTACCTCTATATACTTTTTTCTTATTATTACTATAGTTCTAAATACTAATATTATATATATATAATACTTATTACTTTAAAGTTATCTTATATCAGTAAAATAACTAAATAGATTATAGTTCTAACTAGTACTTAACTATATATAGTTATACTATTAATACTAGATTTAAACTAAATAATATATTCTTTAAAGTTCTTCTAGAGTATATTTAGGATACTCTTTATTCTAGTAGATCTATTAAATAAATACTTAAAGTTAAGTAGTAAGTAGAAGATCTTATATAGTATAATAGATATAGATAAGAGAAGAGCTTTACTAATCTTACTAGTAGCCTTAGTTTATAAGATTAAGTTAACTAAGAAGCTTAGTCTAATATAGATAATAAAGGTAAAGAGATTATAGTAGGTATATAATTATAAAGATTAGATTTAAGAGGATAAAAAGAATATTATCTAGACTAAAAAAATATCTATTATCTTTAACTACTACTATAATAGTTATAAACTATAGAAGAAAGTAGATAAGAGAGTTATTAAGTCTTATATCTATAAGAAATAGAAGGAGTATTTAGAGTTTATATTCTAGAACTACTTCTAATATAATAAGAAAGATATATACTATATCTATAAGATAAAGATAAAAGTAGAAAAAGATATAGCTAATAAAAGGATAAATTAACTAAATATTAAGTTAAAGTTAATAATAAAGAAGTAGTAGAAGCTTATTATAATAATAAATAGAATAGAACTATATAATAAGCTTAGTAAGAAACTTATATAGAGATAAACTAAGAAGAATAGAAAACTAGTATATAAGAAGAAGAAAAGTATTAATTAATATAGATACTAGATATACTATTTAGTACTTAAGCTAATTTCCTTTACTTAAGAATATATAAAGGATAGATCTTAGACTATAGTAATAGAAAATAAGGTACCTACTTATACTTATTACTTTTAAGCTAATAAATAGATATAGGTTAGATTAAAGTTAAGTTAGATTATATAATAATCTAATCTAACTTAATCTAAATTTACTAAGTTAATACTAGTAATAGATTAGATTAAGTTAAAGTTATATAGTTTTTAAGTTTAGGTATAGTTAATATAGACTAGGTTACCTTAGGTCTAACTAATATAATTTTCTTACTAAGTATAATTTATTTTATATTTACTAATTAAGTATAAGTATAATTACTTTATTATAGTATTTAATTATAGGATTTATAATTTTTTTCTTATATTTATATATAAGTATAATTAAGTTATAATAGTATATAACTATAGGAAATAAGAAATTATAATAGTATTAGGTCTTATAGGTACTCTATACTAAGTTTAAAACTTATTAGACTTTTTTCTATATAGATTTTAAAAATTTAAAAATTCTATAAAGCTAAACTTATAATAGTAGTACTTAGCTAATTAAAAGTCTTTAACTTAAATAGTAACTCTTTATATATAATTAGTATTTATATTATAATCTAGAATTATTAATATATATAATTAGAAGTTAATATAGAGTATAAATATATATCTTTAAAATAGCTAATTAAAAAGGACTTAGTAGCCTTCTAGAGAGCTATAATTATAGAGGCTTAGAATTAAAAAGAATAATCTAGTATAAAATCTAAAATAATCTTATAATAAATAGACTAAAAGAAAAGTTTATAAATTAATAACTTAATTAACTTATAATATTATCTAATCTCTTTAATTATAATTACTATTAAATATTAGATAAATAATATAATTAATAAATATAATAATATACTACTTAGCTTAAAGTAATACTTTTTTCTAAGAGCTTCTATAATAGATATTAAATAAGTAGCTATTATAAGTAATTTCTTTCTAAAGCTCTTACTACTAGTTAACTTATATATAACCTACTTAGTTCTTACTATTTTAGATAAATTAAATAAAAAGTAGATAATTTAACGTAATTTAAGAATATAATTAGTACTATATTATTAAAATTAGAGTAACTACTATAATAAATTACTACTTAAATCTTTAAGAGAGAGAAAAGATATTAGAATAAGATATATTAGTATAAGTTATTAAAGATACTAAGACTATTAGTAGTAGATTAACTATATAGAGTTTATTATAGTAGTTTTAGTAAATAGTAATAAAGGTCTAGATAAGAAGTAGTATTAAAAGAAATTTCTAATAAAAGATAGTTTAAGTAAAGTAGGTCTTTAGTAGTACTACTAAAGTTAATAATTAATATAATTTAGATTTAAAGTATTAGATTATTTATTTATTAGTATAAATATTAATAAATTTAATAGATTAAAATCTTTAATATTCTATTTAAGTAGAAGGTTATTAGAGTAAACTAAAATAAGTTATATAAAATATAGATAGTATTAAACTTTACTTAAGCCTAGTCTTAGAAGATAATTAAAGCTTATTTATTTAAATTAGTAAAGTAAACTATAATTAGAAAACTATAGAATTAGTTATTATCTAGAGCTCCTACTTAAATTCTAGTATAGATATAAATAATTTTACTAGATAACTAATTACTAGATCTTTAGTAGATTCTATACTATATAAAAAAGTCTTAATAGTATATTTAGATAATCTAGAGAAGATTCTTAGCTAGTATCTAGTTAAATATATAAAGATAAGTTATATATAGTATTTAGAAGATTCCTAATAGATTATAGAACCTATAAAGTTTACTTCTACTATAAGTTTATATATTATAGTAGGTAAAAACTTTAAGCTAGAAATTACTTTAAGCTTATTAATAGGAGAAGCTATCTTATAGAAGCTAGAAGAGATAACTTTACTTAAGTACTTAAAGATTCTACTTAGTAATTACCTCTTTAAAGGTATAATAATTAGTACTTATAAAAAGGAAGAGAAAAAGAAGAGTATACTTATATCTATAAGTACTATAAATATATCCTTACCTATTAGTAATAATAGTAGTAATAACTATAGATTAGAAATAATATTAGGTTATAATACTAGTATTAAGATATAGTATTCTATATTCTAATCTTTTCCTAATTTAAATTCTATCTTATATATAACTATACTCTATCCTATATTAAGGATAATATTATTTTTATCTTAATCTATATTCTAATTAGCTAGTATAAAATTACCTATAACTATATATCTAATATCTTTAGTTCTTTTCTTCTATAATATCTTTCTTAGATAATTAATATATTTAAAGTTCTTATTAAGTATTTCTACTACCTATATTTTTTTAAGTTAGAATTATATTAGTACTTAAGAGTAATTAAAGTCTATTATATATTAGTTTTAGATATTTTAATAAAAAAATTAGATTTTACTAGAAAGGCTTTAATTAGTTAATACTTAAACTTTAGATATATAGTAATAATACCTATAGAATATATTAATACTAATAAAAGTCTAGTTTAGATCTATAAATATATAGCTTTAACTACTTTACTAAGATCTTTAAAGTAGAATATAGAAGATAAGATAAATTAACTAGAGAGTAGGACTAGAAATATATAGTAGTATATTAGTAAGCTACTATTAAAGAGAGTAGAATATTACCTTTAGTAAAATCTATTATTAATATAAATAATACCTATAAAAAGTAAGAGACTATTAGTATATAGTTTAGAGAAACTTTCCTTAGAAAGTATTTTATAATTTACTAAAAAGTAAAGGGGTATTTATATAAATGGATATATATATTAGCTTTAATACCTAATCTTTAGTATTACGTATATAACTCTACTAGCGCAACTAAAAGTTTACTTTAATATAATAGTAAGTACTATAAATAGTAAGGACTATAAAAGGAAAAAAAGTATAAATTATAAAGAGAATCTACTTATTGCCTTAATAGTCTTTATTAGAAGATATCACGCGCCCTTCCGCAACGATTTAGTGCAGAACTACCACTGCGACTACCCGGCAAAATACCAACCGGCACCGTTTGCAACAGCCTTCGGGTCGAACAGCACCACCTCTCACGCAAACCAATTCTTAGATAGCCTTACCCACCGTTGTTCCAGCCTAGCTGTTTCACGGCACCAGATTCCTTGCACTGAGCCTGATACACGCACTTAATTCGAACGCCCGTTGGCTACACCCTCGAACGTATGCAGTCAAAACTCACTGGGCCAGGATGCCCTATGTGATATTGACTTCGAAGTGTAGATGGTCACATATTGTACTAACTTATTGATTAAAAGATAACATTGAGAAGTTCAAGCTCGATATAGACCGTCGAAAGACTACCTAGCTCTTTTGAGAGGTTTTGCTGCTAACAGGCAACGCCACATCAAACTGCAGAGGATCATGTGACGACCGCGTGGTCTACTGCAGCGTTTGTGAATCTTAGACACACGCGCCAAAGATCATGAGATCGTTTGTCGGAGACTGGAGTGCGCTTGACCACAAGGTCGGGATTGCTTCTGCTAAGGTCACTGTGTTGCGTACATGCGGTTTCTTCTTTGGTCATTGACACAGTTTATCCGTTCGATTCCTTCAGCTCATTCTTAGCTACCTGGAGGATCTCCTTCATCTCGAGGTATAGCTGTGGGTTAGGATCTCTCCACCTCCCACCATTGGGAAAAACTTTCCGCCGTAACCTATTGACGTGGACGACCAACGGTTTATAGTAAGACGTAAACTTAGTCTCCATAGTCTTAAGGAAGTCTCTCTCGTCAGAGATCAGGCCTTTCTTGAGTTCTGCTAGCTTCTGACTGCTCTCGTAGTTCCAACACTCGAACTCAGTTGGCCCAGCATCCTTCCCTGGCCCATCATAGTGAATACAGATCCAAAATAATACCCAGAAAAAAGACTTAAGATCGTGCATGTAGGAGTGCTGTTCGTCATCCAAAAGCACCCCGATTGCCATGAACGCCCTAGTTCCAGTCTTACCCCGAGCCCCTGAAGATTAGGATTGGGCTTGCTGATGCGACAGTACCTACTGCTAGAAGTATAGAGCGCATGGCATTTCAATTGTTAGTGCAAGGACGAAATGTACCTGTAGAATAGAATTGAGGGAAATCAGAATGCAGTGTTGGCGGGTGGTCTATTGCAGTAACTTAGACAAGGGTTTTAAAACCGCAGATGAAAACAGGTTTTTCATCTGAAGAGGAGATGCTCGAGTTTATATACATGAGATGTACAGTCACCCTTGCGCTACAGTCATTGCTAGTGTTGAACAAGCACACCAGCGGCACCTTATTTCCGCTTAGGCCGGAAAACGAGTGGCCGCTCACTATATGACTGGCCGCTCATTTTGTACGCACTCCAACCTGTGCACCCCAAAGATGATCGATCGCTTACTCGTCTTCTCGAAGTTTAGCCTTTGCCGTCGTGCACGTACAACAAGAAAAGAAGATAGTCGCGAGCGGCAAAAGGAAGCGATCCTGGAGAACGACAGCCTTGCGATGCAAGACGACGATGAAGGCAACGGGAACGACGGCCACGATCTGGAGCACGGACAACGCGTCAAACCGCTCTTCCGGCACAGACCTCTTGATACAAGCCATGATTCAATTCGCGTACTACAAGTACTGTGCGACCAAGACGACGGTATCGTACAGTGCGAGATCCGTCACACTCGTGTGAGCGACGCAGAATACGACTGCCTATCGTACACATGGCAGCCATCGCTTCCTGCGCACGAGATCGAGATCAACGGTGGCTCATTCGATGTCGGAGACAATCTGTTCCAGTTCCTGCGAGCGTTTCGCACATTCGCGCACAACAACCCTGAAGTCCGTTTGGCGGTCCCGCTCCTATGGATCGACGCCATATGTATAAATCAGACGGAGTCAACTGAGAAGAACCACCAGGTTCAGCAGATGGGAGCGATATACAAATCGGCGAGGAAGGTGTACGTCTGGCTTGGACCGCCGTCTCGGGATCTTTTGAATTGCATCAACGATCTAGCGAAATTTTGCGTACCATACCATTGTATGTATCCCATGGACGATTATGAAGGGCAGGAGTATCTCCTTCCAATCATTATCCGTCATCTCGCTCCCAAGGGCAATGATGCGCTCCCGCCTGAGCAGCTAGCATATCTGGAACGTCAATGGCGAGACTATCATCTCAATCCCTATTGGCGCCGACTCTGGATCGCGCAAGAGCTGCTTTCCGCGTTCGGTCGAGAAGAAACTCTTTTCCTTTTCTTCGACACGCCGTCCCACAAGATTTTCGACGTGGGATTCGCTTTTAGTGTGCTCAAGAGGGCACTGGAGAGGCTCGGCTACAAATTGAGCCATGACAACGAAAACAGGTGTGAAATGTATTGGACTTGGGCTGTTCAACATGAAAAAGGATGGAGTCCGCCACTCAAAATGTCTTCTTTGGTCGCGGAATTTGCGCAGAGTTGTTGTGCAGACAGCCGCGACAGGATTTATGGACTCGTGTCAGTCGCTGACGCAGACGAGTCTACGATCGAAGTCAATTACGACAGAAGTGCCATCGACCTGTTTCGGTACTCTCTGGATCTCTGTCGATCGACAAGACCATCGACCAAGCTCTCGTCCTTGGAGCAGTACTCGTAGAAGCGCTAGAGATCACAGAGTCGAACGACCACCAGGACGGCGAAATCGCTGAGCTTTATATACCTGCGCGGTCTGACATTCACGTTTCCTCGCCGATATGGACCGCTGCTATCTTGACCACAGAGGAAGGCAAGGAACCACGAAGTGTACGCTGCATGTCGGTGCCGATTCGCGATGCGACAAATCTTCATGTCTTCGAATACGTCATCGAGACGCGCTCTCGCGGTGTCACGGTGGCATATGCGCGTGCACACGAGTACTTGCAAAGAGAGATTTTCGAACCACTGAAGCCGAAAAGAAACTGGACTTGGCTAAGTATGCCCAGTGAGGACATATATTACTTCCGCGGGCCGTTCGCGGTCAAGTCACCGATCCGGATTCCAGCATTGCATGCGTGGAAGGGACCGAGTTTCGATGCAGACGAGCTATCTAAGCGCTTTTGTAAGCCTGTCGTGCACGAATCAGCACTTGCCAGGTCGCCGCGAATGAGCACTGCGTGCCGTCTTTTCGTGGAAGAACGTCTCTGGACCAACGCGTTCAGTTTCAGAGAGCCGTGTAAATTTGGGGCGGCCACAAGTGTACTTGAGAGCCAGATGAAAACGGTTGGACCAGTACATGAGTTGTGTCCCACCGAGCGACCGTTGTCCGGCTTAGCACAGTCTTCTGATCTATTTAGACAGGAGATGGATCTGCGCGAAGGGTGTTGCTTCTTAATGCAGTCACTTTCTTGCATTAGTGAGTCGCGATAGTCGTGTTTCTACTACCTCGATATTGCTACACATCACGAGTAACTTTAGGCCTCCCCGACAAGCACATCTATCCTATGCATCCCTATATACCCACTCCTCACACTCTCCCTCCACCCCTCTAACACCCTACTCCTCACATCCTCCCTAATCTCCTTTATCTCTACCCAAATAGGCCGACACGTACTCTCTATGTCACCTTTGCCCTCTTCATCACCTTAGCTAATGCGTGTGGAATAAAGAGAAACATCCTCGGATAGGCATTGTAGATGCCGGATTTGCTGCGGCTAGAACCTCTGCGCGCGGAATACTTCCAATCTTAGCACACGGTGGTCCTTTCTTCGTCCTTTACTTTCCTACAGCACCTTGCGTCTTCATGCCCACAAGGACAATCTTCACAAAGCACATGCACTTTGCTCGAACTCCAATCGACACTGCGTGTTGCGCTTCACTGATATATTCTGGTTTCCGAAACTCGAACCCTTTCATTCAACTGCGCCATGCCACACCCGCCTAGAACAATGCAGGTCAGAAAGACACGAATTGATAAAGGTGTTGTGGCGCAGCATCCTAGGTTTTGTAACCTTCCCTTCGCCTAGCGCACTAGCAAAAACAACGCACTTCCGCTCATTAAGACCCCAAGACCTGTCATAGCAGCGGTCGCTTATTCTTCAGAACTAAAGCCCTAAAAGTACAGCCAGCTCTCCCGTATCAATATATGCTTCCATCACGCTTTCGCCTTCCCTCCCTCTCTTAGCCTTCACGAAACCATCACCCTTTTCAAAGTCTTGCAACGCGCTCGAATCGAATTTCAATGGGCCATGCAGTATTCGGGCCTCCAGATCCCCGTACCAGCTGAACGGGTAACTCAGCTTCAATGCTCCTTCCTTGACTATATGCTTACTCTTCAATTTAAGAAGAGGGTCATAGTACCCTTCGAGTGACTCGAGGGGTGCGTCGTAAAGGCTCACGAAGGTACGGCCTTGGTCCGAACTTGTGTGAAGCTGGCTCGAGTCATCTTGGTTGGCCGCGCCGAATGGAACAACGAAGGCTTTTACGTTTCCGCGGATATTCGAGATGTTGGTGAGAGATCCGTGCGGGACGGCGGCCCAGATTTCGCCCGTCGTTGTGTGTATGTCCGTAGTATGATTGAGAGGCTGCATGGGCCAATACATGGTCGTAAATTCGACGTGAATTTTTCCAGACAAAGATGAGACAGAGATATTTTCCGGAGTGACAAGTGGTCCTTGGTATCTGGGAAGTAGGAATACCCAAGTAGAACCAATCTCGTTCTGTACCTTGAGGTTGCCATCAGCAAGGTAGTATCCAAAGATTTCGCCAGTAAGAGAAGTGCTGGAAACATTATGCGTGATGAGTGGATCTTGGAAGCGTGCGCCAGAGTAAAACGTATCGCCATGTGAGGTGTGTGTGAGTAGGTTGTTAATTTCCCATTCGAGAGAGCCCTCGACCCATAGGTCTAGAAAGTTGGACTGCAACTGGAAGAGGTTTAAGGTTCTTTTTGGCCAGGGACGAAAAGAAACGAGCACCTCCATGTCTGTGCACATGTCTTCCTGATCCGTGGATTCGTACTCAACCCCGAGCTGCAATTCAGATTTGGATAGAATTACATTCTTGATGTCGTTCTCATGGGTAGATCTGATGACCACTTGTACGTCAATATCCGAGGCATGAAGGGGATCGCCACGGCGAACATGGACCCTGCCTCGTAAATTCCGGCGCGCGTCGAGGGGGATGCTATCGAGGAATCGCCATTGCTGAGCAGCCGTATTCTCGGCAGTGATGTTATACTCAAAACTTTGCACCGAGGATGCGACCACGTTGCTACACTTTTCATATTGAGCTCTGGGGGTTGACTGTTGGTATCCGTGAACTATTGGAGTCCATTCAAGGTCATGGTTCCGTCTAGACCCGTACGCTGTGATGTTGAGTCGTGATCGGATCCAGGGTAAAGTTGCGAGAGCGGCGCAAAGCAGTCCAGCTTGTAGTATTCGCCGCCAGGCGATAGAAAAACGTGTCTTCACGCTGCGTTGCTGCTCCTGATGGTCAGCTCCTTCTCTCTCAGCATACATCACAAATGACTGACCCTCAGGTAGTTGCCATCGTCTTTACTCATAGTTTGGGTCGCGCTGTTTAGGTGTTTGCTCCTGTTCGTTCATGTGACCGCTATAAAATTCCGAGCGAAAAATAACGTATAAGAAGCTGCGTAGTCGATTGATGTTGAAACGTTGAAATGTTGAAATTCCGAATGGACGCGAACGAGGTTGGGTGGCAGGAAAGAGCTCTGAACCTCGAAATGCAGGCGGCCTAGGCCGGCGCTAACTAGCTAACCACGCCGCACAACAGCATGGCTGCGCCACCAAGCGTTTCAGATTTATCCTCACGATAAGCCTGACGAGAATAGTTGACGTGACAAACTGGGCCCAAACTAAGTATCCAAGACTAACGTCAGGTTGTGCGGCGCGGGACAACAGCGATACGCCTAGCTAACCCTTGCTCAGGTGTAGGGATAGCAGGTTACGGTAACCGAGCCCTAAAACTTGTATCTAGTATATCGTAACTTTATAACAGTTACCATACAAAATAGATTGTAACAGTTACAACAGACTAACCTAAATAGGCAGGTGGCCATTAATTAGAATCCACTACCAGCTAATCTCGCTCATATAGTACTAATTGCCTATTACTAGTAGGCTGGTAAATGGGTTAGGGGTACCCATTAATGGGTTGGGGTTAGGTTGGGGTTGCACGGACTCTAGGTTTGGAGGCAGTCGCCACTGCTTGCATCCCAGATCTTGACCGTGTTGTCGTCCGACCCTGACGCTAGCCGGGCCGAGTCGTGGGAGAAGGCCACTGACCTGACCCAACTGCTATGGCCCTTGAGCGTCTGGAGGCAGTCGCCGCTGCTTGCATCCCAGATCTTGACCGTCTTATCGTCCGACGCTGACGCTAGCCGGGCCGAGTCGTGAGAGCAGTGTGGCCAATGGATGGAACGGATCGTCGGTCCGGTCCGGCGCCACACAATCCAGGGGTGTTCCGTCCAGTCCGGGCCCGGTCTCGCTCGGACCGCTGTGGCTGGGGCGGAGCTGGTTGGGCTGAATATCCCTGCGTCGTGTGGCGTTGGATTGGGTCGGCGGTCCGTTCCGTCCGCTGGCCACACTGGTGGTAGCGCGGCCATAGGTTCTGTCGGCTGTGCGGGGGTGTGCGCCGGTCGGTTTTGAGGTCTGTAAGATAGACTTGCCAACAGGAGGTGACTTCAAAGTAATAACTAAAGTGCGAGTATAGGCATCAGTATTTGGAGCCATGATAACTACAAGAATACAGTATCTACAGCTTCAAAGAAAGTGAAAATTTTAGTGCCAAGAAGACTACGTTATGGTGGCGTATGGTGGCGTTTTTAGCGTCAGACAGAACTTTTGAAAGGCACCTCCGTTCACTGCCCACATTCGGACCTTTTCCCACCCCGTCGCATAAATCCTCGCTAGTGTCTTTTCCTGAATGTTTTCGGGAGTGCTCGTTACCAATGCTTACCCCACAAGGTGAGTTCATCCTGTATAAATGGAGACATTTCACCCATACAGTAATATTAATCGGTTCCTGCATACTGGATACTGGCTTGTTCTGCGCATTAACCCCGCCTAAGCTTGAGTCAATATCCACCTTCCCTTGTAGAAGCAGGCTAGGTGGAGCAGGTTAAAGCGGTAAAAAATAGAGTTTGGATATAAAAGGGGCTTGCGGGATCAACCGCAGTTGGGATTTGAAAGCTCATTTGCAGATCACATTAGATAACCTTTAACTCCGCTCCAGACTCTTGTGGGGATGAATTCTACGATTCTGTATCTAGAATGGTTTCAATATTGACAAGAAGCACACAATCTCATCGTAGCCAGCCAGCGTTTTGCTCACATTTCAACTTCTCTCTACTGATAGGGTATAAGCAATACAAATTGCCGGATTCAGTTCACCGGTACGCTGGGCATGATTTTTCTGCAGCATGCACATTAATCAGCCCACTTTTGCTATAGGGTATAATGAATACGAATCGCCGGATTTGGCTCACCGGTACACAGGGCATGGATTTTTCTGCGGCATGCACTGGCCTGAGCGGAGCCGTTCACGAAACGAAGGATAGAATATGCCAAGGCACAGCCGAATCAGCTCACAGCGCCCTTGCGCTGTCTCGCTCTCAGATGCGATTCTTCGGTATAGCTCAGCGTCCTATCTTCCAGTATGCTCGCTGACCTCAATAGCTAGGAATGATATTCTTAACGGACGAGCGAGTTGCCGTGCACGTCTCTTTAGTCAGGCTGCCGCAGTTGAACCCGGCCAAAACCTATTTCCACCACTTGCCCCCGTCCAGCTCCATACAAAAAAATGCGTCTTTTGCGACACAGCGATACTAGCGAGTTCAGTCTTACAGAGGATTTTGGCGATGAGGCAATCCCTCCCTATGCGATCCTTTTGCATACATGGGGAGAGGACAGTGAGGAGGTCACCTTCGATGACCTAACAAATGGCATTGGCAAGGATAAGCCTGGCTATGAGAAGATTCGATTCTGTGGTGAACAAGGTAGGCAAGAATAATCCATTGTGAGCCTCCACAGCCTATTCGAAAGCCAGTTTCGTCCATATTGTAGCAGTCTGTGGCCTGTATTCCATAGTCGTCGATAGCCCTCCTTAGCGCGTCGAAATGGTCTTCACGTTGGGCAGCTATCGCCCCGGGTTTATTGGGACAAAGGTGGTGTCTTTAGGAGCGCTTATTATTGGTGAATACGAGTTCGTTCTTCGTACCCTTCTGAAACTAATCCTGCTTTATGTTCTAAGGTCGCATGCTTGCGGGGAGCAAAGGGCGTGTACGCTAATCAAGATTTGGGATGAATGCATACAGCCAACCTCTGAGCGCTGCCCTGTAGTCCAGACTCCGACCGGTATTTGTCTGATAGGTTGGCTTTTGCATTTTCAGCTTACTGTCAGCTTACTGTCAACTAACCACCTGCGGTGATCATGTAGAGGATTCGGAGAAAGCGATATTGAGTGTATTGATACCTGACTGGTCGAATATGGGCCGAGTTAGAGCTAAAAGGCCTCTACGAGAAGTATAAAAGACGTGGCTACTCTCCCAGTTGATATTATTGTTCCTCAGCCCAGCATACATACTAAAGAGGGATAAAGCTTCCAAACACTCTTCTTATCAAAGGTTCTCGGAAGGACTCTTCTTTATTCTTCAGTTGACATCGTTTCTCCCTCGTCTTCAAAAATGCCTACAACAAAAGCTGAGGGAGGTGGTACCAGCGGTACCGAGTTCACGTCCTCGTCCCCCATACTGGAGCCACGCATCTCTATCATCACAGTATGGGTTGATAAGGGAGCCGGTCAATGGTCGGACAGAGACCTAGTCAAAGACATCGAGCTTACCTGGAACACCGGCTTCAAAAGCAGTATTACAGGCAACCATACCGGCAAACCCTATGCCTTTCAATTCGCCAACGATGAGAAAATTTCAAGAATGACCATCTATACCGGAGACCGGGTTGACCAGATTACATTTCAGACGACAATGAACCGTGAATTCAAGGCGGGTGGGAGTCATGGAACTGCGCATGGCCAGGATACAGGCAAAAGTATTCTCTTAGGTTTTCATGGAACCTGGAGCAGTACCGACAAGGAGCTCATTACTCTCGGGTCAAAATTCAAGGATTGAAGCACAAGGTATGTTCAACTGCACAGTCCCGTCAATAATAGTGAATACTTAAGCGCAGCAAAGCTGACAAAATACATAGTGGCCAACGCTTTGCGACAATGCCGAATCTCGTCAACGCGAGGGATGCATGCTTACCAGGGATGTACGTGTTGGATAGTCACAAATGCTATGAGGATGGCATTCAATACGGGTTGTTTTCTAAATGTATTAGTCACTCACTTATTGTTCGTAAGAATTCTACTTCTAAAGTTATGTCGCAATGAATGTGAAGATGAGCAGTGATGAGAGGGCTGTGACTGTCAAAAATAGCATAGAGAGCTGGTATCAAGCAACATCAGGCCAGACGCAGCCCTTAACAGGGTCGCTACCCACTCAGTACCTCCGATCGGAATGATTACCAATTTTGGTTAGCACAGAATTATGACATAATCGTAACGCAGTCTAACAGAACAGGGTTGTGGCTGTCAGACCTGTGGCTGTGCAAAGTCCAAGCAAGCGGGCCGACCACAGGAAGACGCAAACAGGGAGACGCAAACCGCGGGTCGCGGTTCGCCTACAGGAGCCTTGAGGAACGAGTTTTGAGAAGGAAACGAATTGAGTTTTCAGGGTTCGAGGAAAAGATTATGTGAGCGAGCCTATTGGCTGAGGGTGAGAAGTCAAGTATAGTCGAATTTAGGACGTAGGGATAAGTTCTATCGCTTTAAAGTTAAAGTACCTATAATTTGTTCCGTTACGGCGGTTATTCCGTTACGCGTAGATGCACGTTAGAGAGGATATAGAGATACTTATACGTGATTGAACGACTCTTTGTGGTCATGAAAACAGCGAAGCATCCCGCCCTGGCTACCCCTACTACATGAGCCCTCTCCCGGCCTTGCAGGCGTGCGTCATTGCACAAGAGGCACAATGGTAAGCGATGAAAGGTGAAGTGGTCAGTACAGCAAAGAGGAGTTCCACCATTCATTGCGGTTACCCCTTCATGATTGTCTCTCCGCTGACCGCAACATGGAGCGCAACTCGCCTCCTCGATCTGTCTTTGTCCTGGACGCGGGTTGACAACCTCGCAGCCTCTGGCGACAGGACATTTGTGCTTTTCCGTACGACGGTGCACGAAGTGGCCCTGACGATGGACTCCCCGCCGCGCAGCCTGCCTGATCTGGTGCCAGTCCACTTGCCCCAGCTCGGGTTTCCATATACTGGAGACCACTATCCTCTTTCCCAACAAGCATACGGACTGTACGGCGGCGACCGGGCCTTTGCTTCTACCTTGCAGGCACAACTCCCAAGCGGACTTTCCGCAACTACACACCTCTCCACTCCACACCCGTTCAGCCTGTCTACAGCGCTGCCCAGCCATGAGCAGCACGATGCGGAGTCTGCTGGCAACAGCCAATCCGCGTTTGTAGCGCCTGCATCGCCTATGGGCCCGCCAGCTAGGCCGCGAAAGCGCAAGGCGCCGACCCTGCGCGCAAACGTCTGGGAGCCGTACAAGGACCGCATCCTGGACTTGCATATTACGCAAGGACTGGTGTTGCCAAAGGTGAGGCAGATGATGGAGGAGGAGTATGGCTTCAAAGCTGAGTATGTCACTCCCACCGACAAGAGGCAAAGCCAGTCTTTAGGGTGCTGCTAACCCAGACACGGCCGCAGGCTACGGCAGTACCGAACGCGCATCAGCCAGTGGGGGAAGGATAAGAACTTTAAGCTGCAGGAGATGGAAGCAATCGTGCGGAAGCGCCAGAAGAGGAAGCTTATTGAGACTGACAAAGGCCAGCTCATCTTTGAGGTGCGGGGCAGGCAGGTAAAGCTACAAAATATCGAGCGATGGATGAAGAGGCATGAGGTAGCGGAGAGCTTTCTGTATGCACCTAGTCCGGCGGCGTGTAAGTCAGCATGCAACGGGTAGCAGGTATGATTTGCTGCTGATATGCTAAAGCCACTCCTTCTGCTGTGGACTGTCGCACTGAGCGAGGTTCTCCCGCGTTAATCTCTGCGTACTCGCCGGCGCCTTCGATTCCATCGCCTGGAGGTGTTTATCTCGCTGGGCAGAGTCCGCCGATGCACTCTCCTGCCTTGTCGTCAGTCTCGAGCATCGTCCCCGAACGCTCTCGATAGCCTGGTAGACGTCGATGTACGTCCTCGATACAGACAAGATGAGGAAGAGCGCCTGCGAGGGCAGATCTTCAGGGCGGAGACGTCGATCGGAACTAGGCCCTTGGAAGCTCCGGGGTCTTCAAAGGCATCGGGCAAGTTGTACCATCTGAGCGTTGTGCTTATCGCGCAAGGGAGGTACAAGACTGCAGAGGAGGTGATCCGGAGGCTGCTCGAGAGTCATGAGAGCCAGAGCGGCGGCGGCGACGACGATATGGACATGCTCAAGGCTTTATGCCTTCTCGGTCAAGTTCTAGCTCGTCAGGGGCTCTACGTCAAGGCTGAGAGACTGCATCGACGGGTATTGAAAGGGAGAGACAAGGTCCTTGGGCAAGAGCACCCACACACGCTCACCAGCGTCAACAACCTTGGGTTGGTGTTGGAGAGGCAGGGCCAGTACGAAGAGGCAGAAACGATGCACCGGCGAGCACTGGATGGAAGAGAGAAGGTGCTTGGGGTGGAACACCCCGACACGCTCACTAGCATGGCCAACCTGCATCACGTTTTGGAGTCAAAGACGGAGGCAAGAGGTTGAACACTTAGAGGTGCATGTGATGGAGACAAGGAAGAGAGTACTTGGCAATGAACATCCAGCTACCCTGACGGCCATGAATAACCTTGCATTCACGCTCAAACCGCAAGGCCGCTAAAGAGGAAGCCTTGATACTTATACTAATATGCGTTCAAATTCTAGTGCAGGTCCTTAAGTATTTAAAGAGAATCTTAAATACTATAAGTCTCTTTCTAAGTAAGATTAAATTAATTAATATATATATAATAAGGAGTAGACGAGTATATAGTAAATTATAGTATTTATATAATTATTAGTCTTACTATATCTACTATATATATACTATCTACTAGATTAGTTACTATAATAGTAGCTTATTAACCTTAAATAAACTATTAGTATTAATAAGTATTTAGAATAAGAATAAGCTTATAAATACTATATCTACTTACTTAAACTAATAAGAAGTATATTAAATTAAGAAACTTAGTAAAGTAAGTATAATTAAGCTACTACTAATATAGAAGCTTACTAAGTAGTAAAGGTATTATAAATTAATATAGTTATAAAAGACTTTCTCTTAGTAGTTAATAAGATTACTCCTATATAGTCTATAAACTTTTAAGATTATAGTTAATTTAAAGATTATATAACCTATAAGGAGATAATAAAATAATTCTAAGAATACTTAATAGTAAATTATTCTTATAAATTAGAGAAAAATAAAGCTACTTTTATAGTTAATAATATCTTATTAGATCTTTCTACTAATAGTAAAACTACTTAAAGTAGAATTAAAGATACCTCTCTTATAGAATATAATCTACTACTAAACTATAGTAGACTTTAGTTAAACTTAAACTAGAGTAAACCCTAGTATAAAAATTAACTTAGCTAAAAAGTTAATAGTATATAATTAACTATAAATTATAGTAGAGGAAAAATACTCTATTTATAGTAAATTCTATAACTTAAAAGAATATTATTAAATTAATATAGATAGAACCTCTCTATATTAGAATCTATATAAAACTTTATAAGAGTTTATTAATTATAAATATAAAATTAATATTATATTTTAAGAATTAATTAGAAGAGAGTCTAAATCTTACTTTAGGTAATTACTAACTTTAATATCTAGAGATTAAGAATAACTATATACTAGAAGAGTATTAAGTAATAAAGGAATATTTACTACTATATTCTATAAAATTACAATAAATAATAATAATAAATATCTACTATAGGAATTATTTATCCTTAATTTAGGTATAACCTACTATATTATAAATAATCTTAAGTATATCTATAACTATTACCTACCTACTTAGGAAGACTATATCTAGGCTAATAATTTAAAGATATAGGTAAAAGAATATAGATCTATTAATCTAATATTAAAGAATTAATCTAAAGTAAATTAACTAGCTTTATATAATATAGCTATATACCTAGATATCTACTATAACCTAGTTTTATTCTAATTACTTTAGTAGAGAAAAATATAGTAGAATATCTAATTAGAACTTATAACTCTAAATAAACTAAAGAGATAGATAGTTAGAAATCTTATAAAGATCTATAGTAAATAGGTACTTAAGTTTTATCTATTATAAGAAGTAATATATTATATATATAAACTTAAGTTAACTAAAGTAATTATACTTCTATAATATAAGAGAATTAGCTATTTAAAACTAGTAGAAATTAAGTACTTTATTTAGTAAACTTAAAGAGTATATATAAAAGAAGTAACTACTATTAAATATAACTTCTATAGTAAAGCTAAAATAAAATATTAAATTAACTATATACTATAAGTTAATTATAAAGGATTAAGAGAAAGAATTTTAATTAAATTCTACTTATATAAAGTATAGAGCTTTAATAAAGAAAAGAGCTAAATACTAGTTATTAAGAAGATTTCTTAACTATAGTAAAACTTCTTCTTTATAGATAACTAATTAGTAAAGTTAATTATTAAGATACTAGAAAACTTTATTCTCTTCTTATAGAATTAGTATAATATCTTAGTTAAAGTAGTTAAAGCTAATAATAAGATTACTATAGTAAAACTAGAAGTCTAGTATTAGTTAAATTTATAAAATATTACTACTAAACCTTAAAATAGAAGAGTTAAGTATACTAGAAGTATTAATAAAGAGAAATTATATATAATATAGCTTAATACTAATCTACTTTAGGAACTTTAGCTAGAAATTACTAGAGCTAAAGTATATATTTATAACTAAATACTAAGTTACTTAAATAATTAGAAAATACTATATAAGATCTTCTTTATAGGAGTAGCTTATAATTAAGGAATTATAGTAATATTAAGAAAGTCTAATCTAGCTTATTTAAAAGTTTATAGATATAAAGCCTTTATAATAACTAATAATACCTACTATAATAAATTAAGACTCTAGTAGCTAAACCTAAAGGCCTAGATTAAATACTTTATATAATACTAGTTATTAAATATTTACTAGATATAGGTACTATCTATAGCTAAGGTAATAAGTACTTAAGATATTATTTTTAATAAGTATATAATCTTTAATAGTAAAATAGAGAACCTAATAGATAATTATATATATTAAATACTAGAAGAGATTACTACTTATATAAGAACTATTAAGCTCTTAATACTAGTTTATTAACTAGAAATAAAGTCTTTCTATAAAGATAATATTAATTTAGATATATTAACTAATAAAGTAGATCTACCTAACTACTATTAAGAAAGAAAGATTAAAGATTATTATCTAATCCTATTACTATCTCTACTACTAGTAGTACTTCTAGCTTAATTAATAACTAAAGAACTAGTATTATATAAATTATCTAAAATTAGCTTAAGTAGTAAATAGTTAACTACTATAATAAAAACCTATAATAATTAAAGATTATCTAAAACTATTCTATATATAGTAGTATCTATAGTAAGTATTTAGGTAGGAAATATAAGGTAATATAGAGAAGAGTTAATAGATAAAGTAAAGATAAAAAAAATACTTACTAAAGGCTTAAAGCTCTATTATAATTAATTTCTACTTCTACTAATATACTAAATAAACCTAGATAACTATCTAATAGATAAGCTATTTAAAGAAGTTAAATAAGCTTATATAATAAGTTATTAGAAGATAAAATTATAGACTAAATTATTAACTAATCTAATTAAATAAATAGGTTAATAGATACTTAATTATATATAGGTTTATATCTATAAATTAGATAAATACTACTAGTTTATTAAATATATAGCTTAATTAGTAGTATATAGAAATTAGTAAAGAAATATTATATTATAAGATACCTATACTATAATATAAGCTAACTACTCCTTCTAGATACTTATAGTAATTATAGCTAAATATAATCTTAAACTAAAATAGTATAATATAATTAATACTTTTATCTATACTATAATAGATTAAGAGATCTATATAAAGATACTAAAAAAATACTAAAAGAAGAGAATAATCCTTTAAATCTAAAAGACTTTATATAGACTATATATTTTACTTATACTATAGTAGAAAGAGTTTACTTTAATACTAAAATCTTTTAGTTTTTAAGTAATACTCTATAAGCTATACTATATTATAAAAGATAGTATTATTATCTTCTTCTATATAGATAATATTATTATAGCTTATAATAAAAAGAAGATTAAAGAAGTAGAGAAAGTAACTAATCTCTTAAAAGAAAAGTATACTATTATTAAAGAAGTAGATCTCTAATAATTTCTTAGTATAGAGATTATCTAAAAAAGAGAGTAATACTTTATTTAGCTCTTATAGACTATATATATTAATAAGATATACTAGCTTATTAATACTATCTAAGATTAATAAGTATTAGTATAAATTTAGTTTACTCCTATTTACTATAGTAACTACTAAACTAGATATAATATTTATAATATTATAATTAGCTTAATTTCTTATAAACCTAAATACTATATACTAAGAAGCTATTAACTAAGTATTTATATATCTATTAAGTATAAGATAAAAAGTAGTCTAACTTAAAGAAGTTAATTTACTTTAAGTAGCTAGTAATACCTTCTTTACTAATAATATTCTAAATAGAAAATACTCTTAAAGATATACTATTAAGCTATTTAATAGCTTTATTATATAGAGAGCTAATAAATAGGATACTATTACTACCTTTATAATTAAAGCTAAATTACTAACTCTATCTTAAGTAGTTAAAGAAGCTATCTTTATATTATAACTACTAGATAAGCTAAAGGTTAAACTACTAATAAGCTATATTACTATCTAGTATATTAATATATAAATAATCTAGCTTATTACTAAAGAATTAGCTAAACTCTAAACTAAACTAAAGTATATTAATATTTATAACTACTAGTTAAAGTAAAAGGTATTAGATAGTTAAATTAAAGTAGTATATACTCTATTAATAGAGATAACTACTAATAGGTTTACTAAAATACTTTTAAAAAATAAGTAGAAGAGTTTCTTAATCTAACTTAGACTAGTAGAAGTATAGAAATACTATAATATATAAAGTACCTCTTAATAAAATCTAAGCTTACTTAAATAACCTTATATTTACTTAATAAATTCTAGCTTACTAAAGGCTTATTAAGTTAAAGAAGTAGATTAAATTTATAAGTAATTTAAGGTTAAACTTAGTTATCTACTACTAGAAGAAAGTATTATTATAAGATTATCTAAGTCTATATCTAAGATTATAGCTAATATAGCTAATATAACTAATAAAGCTACTATCTAATAGCTTATAGTATTATAGGTAAGTTATATAGAATTAGTACTATTAAATAATAATATTAAGCTAGCTTAACTATATAATAGAAATAGTAGATCTCTACTATCTAAACTAAGAGACTTTAATAAGCTTAGTAGAAATATATATATAAACTAGTAAAAAGTATAGTAAATAGAATAAAAAGAATATTAATAGATAATAATTAAGAGTATTTATAGATAATTATTTATTTATTTACTATATTATTTATTATAATCTTTTATTATATACTTTATTCCTAAACTATATACCTATTAAAACCTATCTTAAATCTAATAACTATATTCTCTTATCTAAGAAGAAAAGTACTTATAGTTTAAAATTATCTAGATTTTAATAAAGAAGATAGTAAGCTAAAAGATAAAAATAAAAATAATAAAGATTATATAGATAATACTAAGCTAGAGACTTTAAGATATTAGATACTACTAGAAACTCTAATAATATAGTATAAGAATATAATAGTATAAGATAGATTTATAAAAGAAATCTAGAATCTAGTAGATAGTTACTACTTAATTAAAGATTATTAAGATAAAGAATAGATTAACTAGAGCCTTAACTATAGATTATAACTATAATTATTTCTTAAAGAAGTATATTATCTACTTAATATAACTAATAATATATTTTATAAATAAGTTACCTACTTAATCGAGTTATCTACTAAATACTAGTATAATACCTATATAATAATATTATATAATATATTAATAATTTTTTATAATATATATATTAGAATAGTATTAATTTAAAGTATAACTATTATCTATATCCTCTATTTCTACCTTATATATATAAGAGTTATACTTAATCTTACTATAATAGCTATAGTATTACTCTATATATACCCTTTTTATAGGCTATTTACTATTATTATAACTACTACTCTCTTTTTCTATAATTAAGTTAGATACTTTACTAATTATAAGAGTTTCTTCTATCTATATATATTACTTCTTATAACTCTTATACTATATAGCTATTTTAATTACCTCTTAAAAGTATACTATTTCTTTATATATTAATACTATTTTATATATAATCTACTAAGTACTCTTAGTAAGCTTCTTAACCTACTTATCTAGAGAACTTACTAGAGACTTAAAATAGATTTATATATAGTTTTAAATTAGTATTAATTATACTTCTATTTTACTAGTATTATATAGTATTTATACCTACTAGATAATAGTATCTAGTATAGGTAGTACTAGTATATATAGCTATATATCTAACTTTAATAATATAGTCTCTAGGTTATATAAGGCTAATCTAGTACCTTAAAATCCTATATAAATATTTACTTTTATAAAAGTCTTTATATAAGCTACTTTAAAGGTTAGAAGAAAGGTTAATTTATTAATATAGTAGATATAGCTATATATTAAGAGTAAGATCCTATTACTATAAAAGTACTTTAGTAGTAAGTAGTAGATAATATTAAGAGGCTATAGTAGGTATAATAAGTATAGTAGTATATAGAAAGCTATAATCTTATTCTTCTTATAGTAATTCTAGAATTCTATTAAGTAGTAGCTCTTATAGCTATTAATAATAAGTAATCTATATACTCTAATAGTATAAGCCTTTATATAGGTATTAAAGTACTTAAGCTATACTAGTATAAGATTATTATATTATTAATCTAGCTAGTAGGAAAGATATTAATAATCTAGTTATAAGGTAGATCCTTAAACTAAGAGGAGATAAAGACTTTACTAGTAAAGATAATAAAGAATAAGATAATATACTCTATTATATAAACGCCTTATACTAGAGTTACCTACTTATAATTACTAAGTTATAGTTTCTTCTATTTTCTAGATTTATCTAAGCCTATAATAATTAGCTAAGATAATATCTTACTTATTAGAAAGCTAGATTTATTAAAGTTATAAGTATCTTTATCTAAAATACTATACTTTATCTTTATCTTTTTAACTAGTATAAACTAGGACTAGATAATTACTAAGTCCTTATAAGTAGCTTATTAGTAATTATATAGGTAACTCTATTATATTTATAGCTTAGGAGTATACTTAATAAAGTTATTAACCTAATTCTTACTAATAAGCTTTCTACTATACTCTCTTAGTAGTTTATTAGCTATATCTTATATATCTACCTTTAAGGATAATACTATACGCTTAGACTCCTTAAGTATATACTATATAATTATCTCCTCTCTTAGCTTTATAAGGTACTTTAAATTTAGTTTATAGTTATATTAAGAGTATTATCTAGTATATTAGTTATATACTATTATTTAAGAGATATTATATACTATAGTAGTATATCTTTTACTATAGAACTAGTTTAAAGTAAAATTAGATATAATAAACTATATATTACCTTTTATATAGATCTTTTCCTAGTAGTATAGTTATAATATTATACTAGTATTTAGAAGGTAACTTACTTAAGTAGATAATTTACTTATAAAATATATTATTAGATTTAATATTAAATCTAATACTTAAGCTTCTTAACTACTTAACTAGTAATATAAGTAGCTTCTAGTATTTTAAAATAGATCCTTAGATATTATATAATTAGTAAAAGCTAAAATTATTCTTTATTTTCTTAAAGGAAAAATTATAGTATTAAGTATAGAATAGTAAAGACTACTAAGTATATAAAGATATTAATAAAGTTAACTTTAAAGTTTACTAGAAGTATAATTATAGCTATAAGTAGTATTATATAGTAATATTACTATTATTCTAATTCTTTACTTAATTAATTAATTAATTAATTAGTTAGTTTTTATTTTTTATCTAAAGAAGTTAAGTCTCTTTAATTTCTTTTAAAGTATTTTAAATATACTAAGCTATATTTATACTACTATACTTCTATAGAAAGTATTTTAGAGATAAGCTAGTAGAAAGAAAGCTATATAGCTTTACTAAAATAAGTAAGTAAATAATAATTTTATTTCTAAAGCTATTTATAATATAAAGCCTATTCTAAAGATATAGATTTAAGTATTAAAACTACTATAATATTCTTAGTAATTTTTATAGTATTTCTAGTACTAGATATAACTTTTTTAGCCTCTTCTTTTTATAATCTCTAAATTACCTCTATAATTATATTAATAGTTATAAAGTACTTATTTAAGTCTATTTAAATATATTTTCTCTTTTTATAAGTTTTAGATACTTTATATTTTACTTAGAGTTAAGTATAGATAGCTTCTATCTATACTATCTTTATATTAGATATTATAATAGTTTTATCTATCTTATAATAGATTACTTAACTACTATAATATTTTTACTACTTTATAGATATTATAAATATCTTATCTAGCTTATCTAAAGTTATTCTAGAGTATAGTAGTATAGTTAAGTAGTAATAAAGTTAAGATAAGTTAAAAACTTTATTTAAATTATATAGATATAGTCTAGTACTTTACTAACTTACTAAAATAATTTATTCTATAAGACTTTTCTTTTTAGCTTTATTATAGTAAAAAATAAAGTACTCTTTTTTAATAAAAACTATATTATTATAGATAGTAAGCTTAGTAATTTTATAATAGTAGTAAGATTTTAATACTAAAAATATAGTAAGATCTAGTAGCTAAAGAATATAATATAAGTAAGTAGATAAGAAAACTAGTTATATCTAACTTAGTTTAGCTATTTATTATAGTTATAGTAAGGTTACTAGACCTTAAGCCTATAGAACCTAATAGTAAACTAGAGAAGAATATCTATAATAAATACTAGGATAATAGGTTATATAATAATATAAACTATAACCTTAATATATAACTAATTTATTAATTAGTAGCTATAAATTAATAAATTACCTATATAACTAATTCGCTAATTCGCGACTATAAATTAACTAATTACCTAAGACCTCTTAAGTATATAAGTATACTATTATATATAAATAGAAACTCTATAGTTAAGATTAATATCTTTCTTACTTATTACTTTCTATAGTATTATAATCTTTATAAAGATACTTACCTACCTATACCTACTAACTAGCTCTAATACTATTACTATACTATTCTTATAACTTTAGCCCTAGTACCTTTACTACTTCTTATAAGTAGTACCTACTATACTTTAACTACCTAAGTTTAAGAACTATTACTATAGTTATACTAGGAATAACTACTTTAGGAGGAACTAGCTTTAGCTTAATAATAAATAATTAAGATATTATCTAGTTTAAAAGAAAAATAGGCTTAATAGATAATATCTTAGAAGAAAACTAAAATATATTAAGAACTTTATAAGTCTAATTATTATACCTCTAATCTAAGCCTATTAAGTTAGGTACTTTAGAAAAGTTTAATAGAATCTAATATAAACTCTAAGAATTTATAGTAAATATAGCTATATACCTATATATTAATACTAATAGATTATAGATAGATATAAATAAAGTCTCCTTTATAGTAGTATACTTTATAGGAAGGGCTATAGATTAGTTTAAAACCTACTTATAGGAAAGTATAAGTTTAGAAGAAAGAAGAAGTTTAGAAATAACTACTTTATTTTTAAGTTATAAATACTTTAAGAGATAACTAAGTCTTATATTTAAAGATATTAATTTAAAATATATAGTAAAATAGAAACTATAGTATATCTAATATATAAAGTCTACTTTATAGTATACCTTTAAGTTTAAAATATTAGTAGTATATATATAGTAGAGATAAGAGACCCTTATATCTAGATACTATAAAGGACTTAAGCTATAAATTTACTATAAATTAATTTATATAAACTTACTATAGAACTTATAAACTATAATTAAGTAAGTAGTTACTATTAATAACTACCTCTATCTATAATAAAAGGAAATTAAAAGATAATTTCTTTCTAGATAGAAGGACTACTATAGACTAGAACCTATATAGTTAATAGTAAATAATAAAAAACCTAGATTCTTAAGTAAGAAGTAAGAACTCTAGAAGAAAGGAGTATATTTTAAGTATAAAAGAATAGGATACTAAGTAAAAGACTACTAAAGTAAACCTAAGATATAGAACCTTTTAAGTCCTAAAGTAGTAGTAACTAAAGAGAATAAGAAATTAAAGGAAGAAAAACCTCTTAAGCTAGTAGCTACTAAAGAATATAATATCCTATACTAGATAGTATATATAGAGGATATATATAATATATACTATAGTAATAAAGTATATAGTAGTTACTAGCCCTAGAAGAATAGGCTAGTAGTAACCTAAGTAGGTAAGAGAAAATAGCCTATAAATCTAATAAGAGAAGAAAGCTTATCTATAGAGAGTAACTCTAATAAAGCTATACTTATACCTATATAGAGAAGTAAGAATATTAAAGAAAGAGATTAAGATAATACTCTTAGTATAAAGGATATAATAGGAACTAAATACTATCTTAAAACCTATATAAAAGAGAATACTAAGTATATAAGAAATATAGGTATTATAGAAAAATAAGACTTTATACTAGATATAGATACTAGCTATATAGAAATACTAAGACTATAAGAAAAAGAAGAAAATAGCTATTTAATAAGATACTTATATAAAGAATAGAGATATAGATAAGCTTCTAAAACCTACTTCTTAAAATTTTAAAGCTAGATAGAAGTAAACTTCTATATAGAAGATATACTACCTAATAAATAAACTTAGGAAGAAATAGTATACCTAGCTATAAAAGTTAATAAAATAATATAATTATATAGTAGTAAGGAGGTAGATCCTAATAAGTAGTAACTATACTAGAAAAAATACTTAAAAGAATAAACTCTTCTTAAGAGATAATAAATAACTAAATATATAATACCTAGTATACTATAAGATAGTATAGGCCTTATATATCCTAAATAGATATATAATATATATAGGAGTAAAAAGAACTTATAGAATAATACTAATTAAGGAAAATTAATACCTTATAATAATATCTATCCTAGTAGAAGAAATATATAGATAGAAGGTCTTAGAAGAATAGAATAGGCTTAAGTACTTATAAATTAAACTAAAAGTACTACTACTAATTAAGTATATCCTAGACTATATATAGTACTACTACTTATAGAATAAGTACTTTAAGTATATATAGTAAAAGATTAATACTAAGTATTAGCTAAAAATACTATAGTTAGGAGTAAATTATAGTAATCTTAAGGACTTATATATCTATCTAATAGGTAGATATAGAAATATTAAGATTAGAGTAATTATTAATAGTAGAGTAATAAGGAATTTTACCTTATAAAACTTTATAAAGAAATATAGAATTCCTATAATTATAAAGAAATACTCCTAAACTCTCTATATAATAGAAGGAGAAGAGTTTTAATAACCTATTATATATAAGACTAGAAAATAAGAATTAGTACTTATAGGATAGAAGAGATAAGTAATATTTAATATTATAGATATTAGTAATAAATAAGATATTATATTAGGAATACTCTAGTTATAATAAGTAAACCTAAGTATTAACTAAAAAATATATAAATTAAAGTACTCTAGTAACTAGCTAAAACTATAGTAATACTAACTAAAGTTAGTAGTAACTAAGAAAGAAACTAAGTAAGAGATACTTAAGGAATATATAAACTTTTATAAGGTATTCTTAACTCTAGATAATAAGTTACCTAAATATAAAGAATAGGACTATACTATCTTACTAGAGCTAGATATAAAACTAGAAATAAGACCTATCTACTAACTTATTAAATAGAAGTTAGTACTATTAAGGAAGTACTTAGATAAGATACTTTAAAAGAGATATATTAGACTATTATCCTTATTAGTAGGATACTCCCTAATATTTATACTAAAGAAAAATATTAAAGAAGACCTATAAGTATATATTAACTTCTAAAAACTTAATATAATTATAATAAAGAATTACTACCTACTACTAATATATTTTACTACTAAGTAAGTAATATTACTAAATAAGTATTTTTTACTTAGTATAACTATCTCTCTTATATACCTAAGATACTTTAATAATAAAATATATTATATACTAACTAAGAAGGTAGAATTAATCTTACTCTCTAAGCCTTTTATAATAGCTAGTTTTAAAGGCTCTAATATACTACTAATATATTTAATATATCCTATTTAACTCTTAAGTATTAAAACTATAAATATATCTATTAACTACTTATACCCCCTAATAGCTAGAAGCTTACCCTTACTAAAAAGGAGATAGTTATCTAATATATCCTTAACCTTAATATATAAGGTTTTATACTTCTAAAGGCTAAGATTAAAGATATAGTAGATAAGATACTAGCTAAGTAGAGTATATAGCTAGTAGATAAGAACTAAGTAGATAGGTTTATAGCGTATAAGGAAAGACTTAAGATAGTATTTAATTATATAAAAGATATCTAGAGGATTAAGTAGGAGGATCCTAAGATTATAGGTATATAGTTTAAGCTTATAGAGGAGATAATAGCTAAGTATAGTATCTATAATAATAATATATATAACTTTAATAAGATTAACTTCTAGATAAGTATTATTAACTCTATAAAAGTTATTATAGGCTTAAAAAGGTATATAAGGCCTACTCTTATTTAGCTAAGTAATTAAGAGTAGATAACTATTATCTAAAGTATCTATATAGTAGAATATATAATTCTACTCTTTATTATCTATAAAGGATACGTCTATATCTTAGTATAGTATAAGAAGGCTAATATCTCTTATAATTAGAAGCTCTTAGTCTCTAAGAATAGATAGATAAATAATAAGCTTAGACTTATATAGTTAAAGTACTTTAACGTATATATAAGAATATATTAAGTAGGAGTATATTAGCTACTTATCTTAGATAGTTATAAAAGCTATTAATCTTAGGATTTTAAGGACTACTACCTAGAATATAAGATTCTTATACTCTATATACTTACCTATTTATTATATATTCTCTAGTCTTTAGATATAGTCTATTTCTTACTATTAAAGTTAAAGTACTCTTAATATATCTAGGACTTAGTACGCTAATATATCTACTATATTAATAAGGAAGGCTTCTTACTAGTATTTAAACTTATATTTTTTAATATATTTTAGGAAGAGAACTACTAGAAGACCTTTAAAGTATTAGGGCTTATTCCTTTTAATATAGTAAAAGTCTTAGATTAACTTAATATATAATTATATACTCTACTAGAGCTCCTTCTCTTTACTAACCTATAGTAGTTAAAGACTCTAAGTAATATATATAAATTTAGCTCTTAGTTAAGACTAGTAATTAAATATATTAGAAGATTACTAGTTATAGCCTCTACTAGGTTCTTATAGCTTATTAAGGGCGCTAAACTTATACTATACTAAAATATACTCTAGTCTACTTATATCTTTAAGCTTAAAGAGTAATTAGATATAATAACTAAGAGGAAGTTATATAAGAGGAAGTAACTCTAAAAAGGTAGTACTTTAGAGTATAGTAAGATAGTAGATTAGGTAGCTATAGGGCTATCTTTAACTACTATATAATTAAAGAAGGCTTATAGGTAGAGTAGTTAAGATAGGATACTAGTAACTTAATATTACTATAGAATATATAGAAGAGCTAGGTATAATATATAAACCTATAGGTAGGTTAAGTAAGTTACTTCTAAATTAGAAACTAGTATATAGTATATATTTTTAGATAGTAGTAGTAAAGAAATTAATCCTAAGTAATATAAAATAGTTATACTAAGTAAAAAATACTTACTTAGTAATATTACTCGCTTAGTAGTAAAATATATTACTAATTATAGAAATATAAGATTAATTAGTAAAATTAAAATAGTTTATATAATTAGATATTTAAAATATATACTACTAGATTTATATTAAGAAAGAAGAAGAATAGAAAATAGTACTAAGATATAAGTATAGTTTATATAAGTACTAAGTAATACTATTTAGACTTATAAATATATCTACTACCTTCTAAGAATATATTAATAATATTCTATAATAATACCTTAACTACTTTATTATAGTATATCTAGATAATATATTAATCTACTTAGAAACCCTAGAAGAGTATAGGATATTTAGAGGGGTATAAAAAATAAAGAGTAATTTATTTTTTAACCTTTTTTAAAGTATTATAACTTCCCTAATATAAGAGCTAAGACTATAAAAAATAGATATTTTTAAAGAGAAACGCTCGCACTTTTAGGTTATATAAAAATATTTAGCTTAGTAATTATATCTCGGCTATAGTAGCTCACTTTAATAGGGGTATCTTTTTAAACTATATTTAAAGGCTTAAAACTTTTTATTTTAAGTATCTTTTTCCTATATTTTATATATATTAATTATCTATATAGAACCTATTATATACTAGCTTTATAGATATATCGTATTACTATATTAATATTTATAAAGAAACTTAGTTTTTTTAGACTTTAGTTAATAAATATATATTAGACTAGACTAATACTTAGTCTAATAGCCTATAACTATTTTAATAGCCTCCTACCTTATAAGTAAGGATAGTATATTATTATATATAGCCTACTAGCTTATAGCGTTCTACTCTTCTATTTTAGTAAGCTTAAAAGCTTCTATACTCTTTAAATTAATCCCTATACCTAAACTCTTTCTAGGCCGTTTATTTAGCCTATCTTTAAGAAGATTCTATATATTTTTAATAGGATTTAAATCTAGACTAAAGGTAGAATAAGGATAAAGCTTAACTTTATTCCTTTTAAACTTATCCTTAATAGCTTTAGCTTTATCGATATTATAGTTATCTTACTAAAATCTCTAGCCTAAATAGATAATTAGTATATATTTTAGAAATATAACTAATATATATATATATATATAGAGTTATATATATTAAAGAAAAAGTAGTAAAAAAGAGGTAGGGTTATTTACTATATTTTATATACTTTTTAACTACTAGATTTAGTACTACTTATATATATATTCTATTATTAAAAGGTAAAGTATTTATAGAGTCTCTTATAATAATTAATTTAGATTATCCTCTTATCTAAATAGATCTCTAAACTAAGATAGTTATATCTCTAGTTATAACTTAGTTAGTATTAAAGTAATAAAAAAACTAATTAAATAGAAAAAAAGATAATAGAAAATAGAAAAAAATAGTATACTAGGATTTTTTTTAAACTTAATTTTATAAGTTATAGAAAATAATTACTTTCTAGTCTTAATAGAGCCTATTTTTCTATAGTATTCTTATATAGCTATATACCCTCTTTATATATAGCTTTTATCTAATAGTATAATCCTTTTTAGATTAAATTCTTTCTTTTCTACTATCTTTAATTACTATTTAGTATACTTAAGTCTTTTATTTAGCTAATTTAATTAAAATTTAAAGACTTTTTAGTATATATATTAGTAGTAAGTCTCTCTCCTTCTAAAAAGTATTATAACTTCCTTATACTAGTACTTAGATTATTTTCTAGTATTAATCTTTTATTTATCTTCTTAGGGCTTTAAATTATATCTCTTATAATTACTCTTTTTTCTTTTTTAAAAATCCTAGTAGGTCTTTCTTTATATCTTTTTATATCCTCTACTTTTCTATATTTTTTCTTTTTAATTCTATTAATACTATTATAAATTTTTTTAAATTTCTTTTTTAAGATAGTAGCTATCTTATTAGGAGAGTTATTAGCTTCTAATAGAAGCTAGATATTAGGGTTAAGTTTTAAGAGATTTAGTACTAATTTAAAGAATTTAGTTAAAATTTTAAAAAATACTAATTTAGTAGCTATAGACTAATATTTTAGTAATCTATTATATAAGCTAACTTTTAATATATTTTTTTTATTTTTTTCTTCTAATTCTAAAAAATTACTTAGATAAGTAACCTATACTATAAATTTTATTATATAATCTTTACTAACTAAACTAGGCTTAGTTAAAAAATTAGACTTTTTTAAATATAAATTATAAAGTTATACTACTTTAAAAATAAAGTAAAAAAATACCCCTACTTTAACTCTAAATAAAATAATATAGATTATATAATATTACTAATTTTTTATTAGAAAATAAAAATTTACCTTTTTCTCTATAAAATTAAGATTTTATTTTTTTACTAGCTATAATAGTTGTTAAGAAATATAACTTTAAAAAAGGTTAAAAAAAAGATTCCTCTTTATTTTTTACACCCCTCTATATATTTTACACCCTCTAATATATATA
>JAJTIZ010000252.1:0-38979 GCA_021365335.1 Phaeosphaeriaceae sp. PMI808
TATTCTAGAGAATAGTTAATAGTAGGTAAATAAAATATTATACTCTAATTATATCTCTAAAATTACTAATTCTTAGCCTAATAGATATATATAAATTCTACGCCTCTACTAACTAAAATATAAGTATTAGGAGTATAATAAAGTATTTTTCTATAACTTAGAGAAATAGACGTTTTATTTAAAGTATATATAGAACCTATATTTTCAGCCCTTATAAATATAAGGTATTAAGTATATCTAGTAAGTTTTAACTATACTCTATTATTTTTAGACTTTACTATAGTAATCTAGTATTATTCCTATTTATCTAGTAAGTATATAAATATAGAATAGAGCTAGGAGTATAACCTTAGAGATTAGCTTAGATACTTCGTATTCTATTAGTATTACCTTTTCTTCCTATTTATTATTTATAAACTTAAGTAGATCTACCTTATTCTCTATAGATTTATATTCTCTATTTTACTAAAGCTATAGCTTTAGCTTAGCTACTAGGTTATCTACCTCCTTACCTAGTACTAATTCCTCTAGGTATTTTAGTATAAGTAGGAGAATTACTTAGTAGGATAAGTATTATCCTAGATAGTTAGACTTATCTTTTCCTATTTAAATAGTTAGAACTAATACTTTATAATTTTTTATTAAATAAAACTACCTTTTAGAGTATATAAAATCTAATATAGAATATTAAAGCCTTTAATATAGGTAGGTAAAATATAGAAGCTTACTAACCTATAGTAGGGTAAACTTAGTAGTACTAGCTTACTAGCTTATTTTAGAAGGTAGAGTATATTTATATACTATTAAGCTCTTATATATACCTAGGATATATAGTAGCTAGACTTTTTTAAATTATCTTTAGCTATTCGCGACTCTAATTAAACTAATATAAAGCCCTCCTAAATTACTATAATAGGAGAGAATATAGTATAGCTCTATAAACTATTTAACTAATATTAAAAAACTTCCGAATTATACTATTCTACTAGCTAGCTAAGACTAGAGGTTATATATAATAGTATATTGCGATTTTAAGAAAGCTATTCTATCTAAAGTATAACTATCTAATTATTACTTTATTTTACTTATAATAATATATCTATAATCGAAGTACGCCTATTACTATAATAAATAAGAAACTTATACTATATAGTAGGATTAATTAAGAATTAGGAGAATATCTAGCTTACTAATATTATAGCTAGTATCTTTAGGAGATATAGAAAATAGTTCTAAAGAAGTAAAAGAATTCCTCTTACTAGGGTTTACTATATATATTAAAGGCTAAACCTCTTACCCCCTACTCTAGCTACCTTCTTTACTAGTATATTTACCTTCTACCTAGTAATTAGTTACCTTATTACCTAATAGATATAGTAAAGTTTAAGAAAGTTCTATAAGGACTTATTACTCCTCCTCTAACGCCTAAGGTATTACCTTCCCTATTACGCGTATTTAAACTAAAATATTCTAATAATACTAGCTATAACTATAAAAAATAGAAAAAATAACTTTTTAAATTAGAGGTAAATAGGAGGAAATCTTTATAATATCCTTAAGTATAGTAGAGGAAAATTTAGGAATTGCACTCTTCGATACTATTATTAAAAAGTTAATACTCTCTAATATTAAGGGACTATCTAATACTAATATTCTAGGTATATTTTATATTACTCTAGAATACTTATAACTTAAATAATAGCTAGGCTAAAGATTATATCTCTTATCTATCTATATCTATATATATTTTTATAAAGTAGATTAAAGCCTTAGATTAAAGTACTTGAATATCCTCTAAGTTATTATATAAGAGCCTAGAGCTTAGTCTAGTTAGCCTCTAGCTATTTCTTTTAAAGGATTATATCTAATAGAACCTTCTAAGCTTCTAATATTTATTATTAATAAGAGCTAGCCTAGCCTACTATATTACTATCTTAATCTACTTACTCTATATATAGTAGCGATCTCTTAGTTCTACTTATCTTCGTACCTAAAAGCTAGATTATATAATATATATAGATAAAATTATAAAAACTAGACTATAATTTCTATTAGATAAAGTAAGCGGAAGTAGACGTACTAGACGGCCCTAAAGGCCTATTACTTTATACCTTAAATAGCTAATTAGGGCCCTTAGATATTTATAGCTTATCTATAGTGCGAAGTAGATCTAAGAATATATACTATTTAATAAACTTTAGGGCTAAGACGTACCTAGGTACTTACGGGAGATCTATAGGAATAAAGCTAATAACTAATATATAAAGTAAGTACTTAAGATATATACTTACGTAATTACTATAGATAATTCCCCCCTCTACTACCTATATTCCCCTAACTTTCCCTCTATTTATATATTCGCACCTATTAGTAAACCTATCCCTAGATAAGTCTATACCTAAAGTATTAGATAATTTACCTCTAGAGTATCTAGATCTACGTATAATATAAGCGGCTAGTTTTAAAAGGTATATAAACTTTCCTTTCTAGATTATTAGTTAGAGATACGTATTACTAATATATACCTCCCCTCTATAGTTACTACTTTAACGAGGCTATTTAAGATCCTTATACTTTACTCTATCGATCTACTACAAGTTTAGATAGTAGTACTAATAATAATATCTACGGCCTTAGTATATAAAAATAATATATATAATACTACTACAATATACTTATATATAATAATTAACGCGAGGATATCTATAATAAAGTACTATTATATATTACTAGCCTTATTAGATCGAGCTTTTAAGTATATTAGTATAATATTAATATATATAACTGTCGGATTTGAGATGGGTTTGATGGGTGCACAGTATAGGAACAAGGTGTGTGATAAAAGACTGTGATAAATAATGCAGTAAATGATTGATTGATTGTCTGCAAACGCTCTCAATTGTTATCCATTGATGTTCTGTTCTGATGTTGCGTTGATCTGTGTTGTTCTGCGTTGTTCTGTCTTGTCTATCTACTGCGCTTTCCACCAGTTTATATATCCATCTCTGCTGAGCTTGTTGAGGTCTCTCGGTTCGGAGGGCGGAGATCCATCATCTCTTGTTGAGTAGTTGAGCCAGCTCAACGCAGTTATTCGATGGTACTGGTTCTGCGCAGCTCATCTATGACGCTATGAGCCATCGGACTCCGGCTATACTGGCTGTGTTGGCCATGCCGGCTGTGATCTCGGTTATGGTTCCGGATAGTCTTGTGATGACTGAGTTCGATCTCAGATCACTAGTGGCGCTAGTGGCGCTAGTGGCACGCGTGCGCACGTGCCCATCTTGATCGCCATCTCGATCGCCATCTCGATCTCATGCGCTCATCTGGCAGTGGATGACTGAGTTCGACCTCAGATCACCTGCAAATCTGACAATAACCTACCCTCTTACCTCCTAGAACCTAGCTTACGTACCCTTAAGAATAGAATAGTATAGGAACGTTCTAATATAGTTCGCAATACTCTAAGCCTAAGTTAATACTAAAAGTAATTCTATCTATAAGCCTCTTTATACTTATAGGTATCTCTATAAACGAGGAGAGGACTACTATTACTTTAGGAGGTAATACTATTAATTCCTAGAGTAGCTAGGGGCTCTTTTACGTAGGTACTATAGAAGGCTTATTATATTAGCTCTAGGATTAAGTTACTTTAGATAAGGTTAACCTATAATTAGTAGTATTTAGATAAAGTAAGTAATAATAAATTCTCTTAAGGAGCGTAAGGCGCCTTAAATATTACTATCTTATCTAATTATCTATTATAGGAGAGGCTATAGGAGATATACTTACCTTTTTACTAAAATATTATAAAGATATAGCGTAGCGCTACTCCTACTTAGCTAGGAACGATATTAAAGTCCCTAAATAGTTATAATTTATCTATAATTCTAATAGTAAGGAATAGGAGTAGGTAGTAGGCTATAGGAGGTAGAGGCCTTTAAATTAACTATAAGTTCTTTACTTATAAGCCGGGCTTTAATCTAGATAAATATATAATAGTAATATAGGTAGTAATTAATACTATACTAGTAGATAACGAAATATATAGGATACTATAAGTAGAGAAGACTAGAAGATAGATTAACCTATTAGTCTATATAGTTACTAGAATTAGTCTTTCTAAGGCTAGTTATCGTTCTTAGAGCTAATAACCTATTTCTCTAAATTACTTTCCTCTAAATTACCCTCCTCTACTATCTCCTTCCTTATTTTAATCTTAACTATTCTATCCTTAAAGCCTTTTTCGTCTAATATTAGCTCTAGATAGCTATAATCTATTTAAATTATTACTTTTAATTATTAAATACCTTTAAAAATACTTTAAAATATTATATCTCCTATTCTAATAGTAACGCGATAATATAGTATATCTAAGACCTCCCTTTTATTATAAACTAAGCTAGGCGTATTAGTAATCTCTTTTAAATCTAGGAGTAGTCGTTCTACTATAGCTTTTTTAAGCTTATTCTATTTAAATATCTATCGAGCTATAAGGCCTATAAGTAAATATAGGTTAATATAGAGTATACTCTACTATCTATAAGTAGCTTCTAGTTTAATATAGGTAGCTATAACTACTATAATTTTAATTCTATAGTTCTTATCTACTAGAGAAACTATAGAATAAATCTAGTCTAGCCCCTCTATAATAGTATTAGGGGTAAGAGGAGAAGAGAGAGGAGGAGGAGGAGAAGAAGAAGAAGAAGGAGAAGGATTATAAGGATAAGCCTAAAGGGAGTAGCTAGTTAGACTTATTTTTAATAATTTCTTTAAGGTAGAATAGAGAAAGATTAGATTATAAGAATACTAATATAGAATAACTATCTTTTTATAGATCTAGTTACTCTTACTAAATATTATATATATACTATTAGATATTAAAAACTTAAAATATCTATTTATAGACTAATACCCTAGTTATTTACTAACTATATCTAGGCTAACGTAGCTAGTATTCTATTTACTAGTTAAAATATACTTAATTTAACTAATACCCTAATTTATTAGCTTAAGTACTATAAAGACGCGTTACTAATAATCTTAGAAACTTTAAAAGCTAAGTAGTAGGTATAACTATAAATCTCTATTATAATATACAACTTACTACTTTAGTTTATAGATTTATATCTACTTAAGTAGATTTAAGTTAGATAAGGTATTTTAATATAATATATACGCTATATACCTAATATATATATAATTATTATCCTTTACTAGTTCTCTTTAGGTCTTTACCTTTATTATATACTATCCTATAATAGGCTTTTCTAGTATAGCTATACCTCCTATTACCTTTAGGACTTATCTTATTTTTTATTGAATTATATTTATACTTAGTTAACCGCTACTATCTTAAGTAACTATATTTTACCTAGGGATAGTACTTTACAATTAACGTCCTTCTTTAGTTATTATATATTATCCTAGTAGGAGTAGTACTTAAGAAGAGAAATAAATAACTATTACTAGTATTATTTTAAATAGATATACGCAGCTATCTTAAATATTAGTACTTCTAAACCCTAGCTATACCCCTCTAAGTATCTATAGATCTACTATCTTTAATTAGCTCTCTTTAAGTATATATATAGGCTATAGCTAGGTTATATAGAACTTAGTTTCGTTACTTCTATCCAGCTTACTAGGGCTTCTCGTATATAGGGTAGGTCTCGTTTATAGTAGGACTTTAAGATTCTAATATATAGTTTATATCTATTATAGCTTATAGGTTATATATAGCGTAAATAGTATAGTATAAAATAAAGATATTCGCGAGTATATATTAATTAATATTACGTATTAAAACGTCTTCTAGTTTAGCTCTATATACTAATTAGAATTAACTATTAAGGGCTAATCTAGAGTAGCTATAGGTAGTCTATAGAGAACTTAGATTAATATATAATAGTTAAGGGAGTTAACTATAATTAGTTAGATAGCTACGTATAATAGCTATCCTAGTAGTATAGATACTTAAGAGTAATTAGTCTAATAGGGAACTTAATATTATTAGGTAGATATACTTAAATAAGTAGTAAGAATCTACCTAGGCTAGCTACCTTATCTATTAGATTTAATAGTAAAAGGTTATTCCTATTACTAATTAATACTAACTTAGTAAAGCCTTTAGCTTATAAATAATATTAAATTAGCTATAATAAGGAAATTACTTAGTCTCTACCCTTTAATATCTTTATTAGCGCGTTACTTAATTAAACCCTCCCTATATATTCCTTTATTTTAGTAATATTATCCTATAAGAATATATAAAAATTATAGCTACGAACTATATTTATAATTTCCTTTAGGACTATATCGTTAACTAAGGCTTCGCTTTCCTTAATTATCTAAAATAGTAATACGCGTAAGATATCTTCTAATTATGCGTAGGTAAAGCCTTTAGTACTTTTTATAAATTCTTCTACGCGTTTATTAGGAAGTTTAATAGTATATAGAAGCTTTCCTCTATAGGAATTTATAATAGTAGTATAAAGGCTTGTATTTAGTAAAGTAATATAAACTAGATAGTTAATTCAGCCTAGTTACTCTACGATAGCCGGGTCGATCTTATTTAGATTATTCATAGATCCTAAAATAAAAATACTATTATTTTAATACTAACTATTAAGTTTATTAAGGATATAGCTACGCGTATTCGCTAGTAAATATCTATCTATATCTTCTAGAATAAGGACGTAAGGGGCTATAATATAGGCCTTCTTAAAGACTATATAGATAGAGGATTCTATATTTATATTAGCTCTAGGCGGTATAAAAGTTTTAATATATAGAATTTAGATTTTCTTACTAAGTAACGATTTCGATATAGCTTTAATAGTAAGAGCTTTCCTATTACTAAGATTACTATAAAGTAATATTCTATATTTCTATTATATCCTATACTTATTATATATAGATTTTCGCTCGAAGAAGCTATAGATATTAGCTATTAGGGTCTTCTTTATAGTATCCTTAAGTATAACCTAGATATAGAATAAGTATATTCTTTATCTATTTAATTATAGTAGTAACTTATACTTTCCTATAAATAATTATTAATAAAATAAAATATCTTCTTATCCTTTTACTAATTACTATTATTATAGATATAGATTTTATTATAGAGCTAGGGAGTCTACTCCCTAGTAGCTTTAATAAGCTTATCTATAATCCCCTTTTAATTAGAGTAATTTTTTAGATAATAGATATAGAATACCTATTCTAGAAAGGAAAGGAGGTTTTTCTAAGCTATATAGTATATAGTAAGTATATTACCCTTCTATATATATTTATAAGAAATAAATTAATAGTTATTTTTAAGTTTTTACTTATTAGCGTACTATTTACGCTAAGTAAACTAGGGGTCCTAGAGTATAGCCTTAGTAAAGCCTAACTTAGTAAATTTAATAAGAGAAGTATTAGTTTTAGATACTTCTACTACGTAGTTCGTTTTATATTTATACTAAATAAGGTTTAAAAAAGAATTTATAGTATTAGTATACTAAGCGCTACTATATTATATAAATAACTCTAAGATATATTATATAGTTATAGTAATTAGGATAATAGTAGTTAAGATAGAGATAATAAGGGTAGGTATAAATTTATACTCGTTCCCTACTATACTTTTTCTAGCTAAGGTATAATAGTATAAAGAAATAAGTAAGAAACTATAGGGCTAGAATATATATTAAGGAATAGAATAAACTCTACTCCTAATATATAGCTACGATTACTACTTATAAAAAACTTAAAATAAAGTAGTATAAATCTTTAGAGTACTTAACTAGTTATATAGCCGCCTAAAGAAGGTAATTTAGGTAATAAATTAATATAGTTTATAAGCGAGTCGCTAACCTAAGCGAGTCGCTACCCTAATATAAGCGTAGCGACTACGTAGTAACTTTACGTAATACTACAACTATATCGTATCTAAAGGTCCTATACTAAAGGTAATCTATAGCTTACTATCTTAGATCTTAATTCTTAGTAGCTTTAAAGTAGTGTACGCGCTATAGTAATCTATAATGTCCTATAAAGAACGCTTATTAACTAACGCGCTAGATAATACTCTTAACGCGACTATAAGCTAAACTTAAAGTACCTTATAAAGTTAGAGGAGGAGGTAATTATATAGCGTATACTTAATAATTCTCTACGTAGTATACTACTCTTAAAGGCTAATATATAAGATATAGCTAATAGACTACTAAAAGAGCGTAGTAGGAAGCCTATAGGTAAGAACTAGGTTAATAACTTTATTAAGTATATACCTAAGCTACGCACGCGATAGAGCTATCTATATAATTACTAGTAAGCTACCTATAAGGACCTAGTAATTATCTATCTATAGTTTACGCTAGTTTAGTTAATAAACGAGAAGTATAGTATTATAGATAAGGATATATAGAATTTTAATAAATCTAGCTTTATAATAGGTAAGATATCTTCTTAGCTAGTAGTTATAGGCTTAGATAAACCTAGGAAATAGAAGAAAGTATAGCCTAGCGACTGCAAGTAGGTTACCTTAGTATAAGACGTTACTACGATAGGGCGTATTATCCTACCCTTCCTTATCTTTATAGGTAAGGTCCTTATCTCTACCTAGTACGCTAATCTACCTCATAACTAGGTTATTAGTATCTCTACTACTAGCTAGATTAATAATAAGCTTACGCTAGCGTAGCTTAAGTACTTTAATACCTATATAAAGGCGTCCTCTACTAGGGCGTATAGGCTACTTATTATTAATAGTTATAAGAGCTACTACTTAGTAGAATTCTAGGACTACTATAAGGAAAATAAGATTATTACTCTCTATATACTATCTTACTCGTCGTACCTACTATAACTACTTAACGTCGTCTACTACTCGCTATTAAAGCGCTACTATAGTAATAGGATATCGCTCTTAGTATATAGCTATATCTACTATATTAATAAAGATACCTTCCTACTAGCCTTTAAATCTACTTTAAGAAGACGTTTATAGTAGAGAATATTCGCATAGGGTTTTAAGATACTAGGCTAGTCCTATATAATCTTAACGTAGTATTATTAAAGCTAGATATATAGCTGTATACGCTAACGCTACCTATACTAAGTACTATTAACTAGGAGGCGAAAATACTATATAACGCCTATAAGATAGAGGCGTAGTTAATACTAATCTAAAATTATATATAAAACTATTAAAGGTCTCTAGTAAGTTTATTAGATCTCTAGGTTAAGTAGTTAAGTAAAGGTACTTAGTAGATAGCTTATAATATAGTATTAGTATAGGAGGAAATAGACTACCTATAAGATACTATTAATACGCTTATAAAGCGTAAGACCTATAAAAGATAGTATATACGCGTAGAGGAGACTCTAATAGTTAGTAAGGTATCTAACCTAATTACTAAAAAGGAGGGTAGTAGTTATATAGATAGTAAGATACCTACGAAGAGGGTACGCGTAGAGAGGCGCTATAGCTATTATAGCGAGATTAGATATAACTCCTATACCTATAAGGTAGAAATAGAGGATATAGATAATAGTAACGCTTCTAAATAGTATTATACTATAGTGTATAGTATAGTAATTTCTTATAGTATTGCGCTACGTTGCTGCGTAGTTACTATACTTGTATTAGGGTAGCGACTTGCTTATATTAGCGACTCGCTTATAAACTATATTATAGTTAAACTCTAAAATAGCGTTAACGTTAGAATATATATATTAGTATATTAGTTAAAAGCTACTACCTATAAGAGATGTATATTTTTATATCTATATAAATATATCTATATAAATTAGGATATTCTAGGTGCGATATTAGTATATTATAAGGTTTCCCCCTTATAGGAAGCTATAGTATTATTATATTTATATATATATAACTCTATTTACTTTACTTCTTAGCTATATAGTAAGAAGGATTAGATAGAATAAAAGACTTAAATATAGGTCTTATTCTAATCTATAGAAGTGCGAAAAGCTCGATCTAGTATTTCTTACTACTTAAAGATTAGAGAACCTTAATATCTAACTACAAGTAGTTATTAATATCGATAATAAGTATATATCCTATATACTCTACCTTTTAAGTACTAAAAATAGCGTAAGGGCGTAAAGGCTAATACTATATAGATATACCTAGAGTATATACCTATTATATAAATTATATAGGTAAATAAGTAGGCTCTTATAGGAAGGTAATAGATAAGAAGTAGAGGATATATTAGTCTTATTAGAGTATATATATAGGGAAGTAAATAGTATTAAATTACTTTTAGTAGTATATTTATAACTAAGACGTATAGAATATTTAATAGTAACGATAAGAAAAGTTCTTAGTAAATTGCAATAGTTTAAAGAGGTACGAATCTACTTATAATAGAAGGTAAATTAATAGTAGAAGGTTTTCTTATCTTCTAATTATAATACTCTTATAAGGATCTCTAGAGGGATAATTAGGTTTATATAGCTAAAACTTAGCTCTATATACTATATCCTACTATAAGGCCTATTATAAGTAGATCTTAGCTCTATTAAGTTAATTAGTTATAGTATAGTTCTATACCTATAGGAAAGTAAATAACTTCTTAAAATACTATAGTTTACTATTACTATTACGATTTTCAATTAGTATTAAAGAAATGCGAATATTTAGTATATTAGGAAGTTCTATTATCTAAGTTAATATTATATATATACGAAAAGTATAATTAGTCTTAGTACGTAATATACTAGAAGGATAAACTCTAAGAGGTTTTATAAATACTTACTAAATACTAAAAAGCTCTAATATTAATAGTTAAAGAAGCGAATATTATCTAATATTAGGTATTAGAAAACTTAGAAGTATTATAAAGAATAAGTTAAAAATTATTAATAGATAATATATAGCTATATAGGGGGAATAGAAAGTAAATAACTATTTTATAGATAATATCTCTATTTATAAAAGTTTTTATAGTTATTACCTTAGAGGAGTTAGGCTCTAGGTAAACTAAATTAGGCGTAAACTTTATAAGTAAATCTATATTATATAAGTAAGAGATACTAGTCTTAGGTAAATAAGCTTATAATAGAATATATACCTCGTTAGTAGTTAATGTATTTAAGTACTATTTTAATAAACCTTTATTAAAAATTTTATACTACGTCAAGGTAAGGTAGTAGAGTCCTTAAGGATAAGATTCCTATAATAGTTCCTCTTATCCTAGTAATACTAAACCTCTTTAAGCTTTTCTTAATACTAATAATCTAGTTATTTAAGTTTTTTAGATATATCCTATTTATTTACCTTTTATTTCTTAGAAATAGCTAAAACGGTTAGGCTACTCTATATAGTTATAATAGTATAGCTAGATATAGTAATAGTATAGGAGGCTAAGTTATTCTTACTCGCTAGAGACTTAGAATCTAAACGCTAGACGAGATTACTAATATTTATAATAGGTTAGGTAGAATACCCTATAGCTAGCTAAGAAGTAGTAGAGGAACTCTAGGATTCCCTATATATAGTAAGCCGAAATAAGGGGTATCTAGAGGAGATAGCTGAAATCTATAGACTCTTTCTATATTAGTTCGTTCTTATATATAATTATACTAGACTTAAAACTTATATCTTATCTATAAGTACGTATACTCTTATAGACTTAATTAAGGGGTAAGGAGATCTATAATATAGTTATATAGATCCTAGTAGAGTAATTATAGCCCTACTTTCCTAAATATAATACGCGTAGTTACTCTAAACTATAGGTCTATACTAGTAGATAAGGTAATATAGATATTCTCTATATAGTATATAGTTTAATTAAAGTCTATAGTTAAGTAGAGGACTTAAAAATAAGAGTTATAAGATAAATAAGCCTATTAAAAAGTAGTAGGTATAGGTAGAAGTATATAAGGCTAGTTATAGTTATAGTAGTTACTATAATAATTTCTAGGCTATTATAGTAACTAGTATCCTACTTAACATTTCCTAGTAGGTTAACGCTATATTTATATATAGAAAGAAAAGTTAGTAAATAATTATAACATTTAACTATATATATAGAATATCTAATAAGAGGGAGATAATATATATAATAGCGAAGGACTATAATTAAAGTTTAATTCTATAACTATAATTATTAATAACCTTAGAAATATTATATTTATCGTTCTCTTAGTTATTTACTACTAGTATCTATTTACTCTACTAGGTAAATTAGGATTAAGCTTAATAGTATAAGAGGAAGGGCGTAGTATAAGAGACTTTTAGTATAGATATTACTCTTACTAATTATACTAGATATACTACACGATAAGTAAATAGTTACTTTAAAGGCCCTATTCTAAGTCTTAGTTCTAAGTAGATAGTTAGTAACTAGGGTACTTAGGAAGTATTCTAGATAGGAGGCTAATCTATATTAGGCCCTTTTCTACCTCTAATTATATATTACTCTATAGAACTATAGGTATATACTAGTATTACCTTCTACTAGTATTCTTAGAGTTAGGATAGTAAGGGTAGAACGTATACGCCGAGGATATATAGGAATAGAAGGTTTAATTATATTTATTAGCTATAAACTACTTTAATAGAGACGCCTTAGAGTAGTAGAGATAGATAAGCTATAAAGTTTTAGTTTAATTTAATTTAAAAAAAATTAGATTAATACTAGAAAGAATAGTATATACTTACTAAGTAATACCCTCTATAAATATTATTAGCGGCAAAATATAAGGGAAATAATAAGAGTAAGCGTATAGTATTAAACCTAATAGTTAATAAACCCTATATTTAGACTTCTTAGAGTCCTTAAGAAATACTTTAAGATCTAAATAGTTAGCCTTAGACTTAAGCTTTAGGATTTAAAAGTACTCTTTATCTCCTAGAATTTAAGATTTTAGTAATATAAGAAAAGGCGACTTAAGATATCTTAGTATATTATTAATATTATTCTAGAATAAGTAAGTTAAACTAAGTCTATCCCTATTATATTATAGCTACTAGATATCTACTAGTATTAACTCTAGGTAAGTTAGGATATTACTAATATTTAGAATAATACTACGATTAAATAAGACCTTATCTATACTCTTAATAAACTTATATAGTATAAGATAGCTAAAGAAAAGATCCTTTATATAGGTTATATCGCCTAAAATATTACTAGAGATAAGAGCTATATATAGTAGTATTAAGTCGTCCTTACTTCCTAGATATAAGGTATTAAGCTATATTCTAACTAGGAATAGTTTTACTAAGAAGGTACGAATAATTCTATTAATCTACTTATAATTATAAAAGATAATATCCTATAATATCTTATAATAAGCTTAATTTAATAATAAAGTTATATTATACCTATTATCTCCTTTAGCGAATTATTTACTCTTAGTCTTCTACTAAAAGGCTATATAAGTATTTTCTAGTATTATCTAAGATATAATTTAATAATCGACTTTATATAAGGATTATATTAAAAATATAAGAGAAGGGTAGAGCCTAATATTAGGACCTAGGAGATAACCTATTTTTAGTTCCTCTTTAGGCTTAAAATAGGATTAAGATTACCTTCTTTATTAGATAGGTATCTATCCTACTCTCCTTAAAAGGAGTATAAGTATAGAGATAAGAAGTAAGGTTTTATACTTATAAGATTTTTAATAAAATTATTATCTATTAGGTAGATATAGAGGGGTGTAAAAAATAAAGTGTAATTTTTTTTTTAGTCTTTTTTAAAGTAATATATCTTTACGACTATATAAGCTAGAAATAAAATAAAATATTAATTTTATAGAGAAAAGGGTAAATTTCAATTTTCTAATAAAAAAGTAGTAATATTATATAATCTATATTATTATATTTAGACTTAAAGTAGGGGTATTTTTTTACTTAGTTTTTAAAGTAGTACAACTTTTTAATTTACGTTTAAAAAAGTCTAATTTTTTAACTAAGCCTAGTTTAGTTAGTAAAGATTATATAAGTAAATTTATAGTATAGTTTATTTATTTAAGTAAATTTCTATAATTAGAGGAAAAAAATAAAAAAATTAGATTAATAGTTAGATTACGTAATATATTACTAAAATATAAGTTTATATCTAAGAAATTAATATCTTTTTAAATTTTAAATTTTACTCTTCTAAATCCTTTAAAATAGTACTAAATCTCTTAAACCTCGAATCTAATATCTAGCTCCTATAACTCTTTTAATAATATAGCTATAATCTTAAAAAAAGATATTAAAATAATTTATAATACTATTAATAGAATTAAGAAGAAAAAAGCTATAAAAGTAGAGGATAGAAAATAATATAAAGGAAGACCTAGTAGTATTTTAAAAAGAGAAAAAAGAGTAATTATAAGAACTATACTATAAAGCCCTAAGAAGAGAAATAAAAGATTAATACTAGAAAATAATCTAAGTACTAGTAGAAGAAAGTTATAATACTTTTTAAAATAAGAGGAAGTTACTACTAATATTACTACTAAAAAGGCTTTAATTTTTAGCTAAATTAGCTAGATTAAGACCTAACTATACTAAAGAGTAATTTAAGATAGTAGAAAAGAAAGAATTTAATATAAAAAAGATAATATTTTTAGATAAAAGCTTAATATAAAGAGGATAGAAAGCTAGATAAGAATATATTAGAAAAATAGGCTCTATTAAGGCTAAATAGTAATTAGGTTCTATAACTAATAAAAGTAAGTTTAAAAAAAATCCTAGTAGGCTATTTTTTCTTTTTTTTATAATCTTTTTTTTTATTTAATTAGTTTTTTTATTATCTTAATACTAATTAGATTATAGCTAGAGATATAACTATCTTAGTTTAGGGATCTATTTAGATAGAAGAATAATCTAAATTAATTATTATAAGGGGCCCTATGAATACTTTACCTTTCGATAATAGAAGATATATCTAAGAGGTACTAAATCTAGTAGTTAAAAATAATATAAAATATAGTAAGTAACCCTACCTATTTTTTACTCCTTTTTCTTTTATATATATAACTATATATATATATATATATATATTAGTTATATTTCTAATATATATACTAATTATCTATTTAGGCTAGAGATTTTAGTAAGATAACTATAATATTAATAAAACTAAAGCTATTAAGAATTAGTTTAAAAGGAATAAAGTTAAGCTTTATCCTTACTCTACCTTTAGTCTAGATTTAAATCCTATTAAAAATATATAGAATCTACTTAAATATAGGCTAAATAAACGCCCTAGAAAGAGTTTAGGTATAGAGATTAATTTAAAGATTATAGAAGCTTTTAAGCTTACTAAAATAGAAGAGTAGAACGCTATAAGCTAGTAGGCTATAGATAAATATATACTATCCTTACTTAGAAGGTAAGAGGCTATTAAAATAGTAATAGGCTATTAGACTAAGTATTAGTCCTATATAATATATATTTATTAACTAAACTCTAAAAAAACCGAGTTTCTTTATAAATATTAATATAGTAATACAATATATCTATAAAGCTCGTATATAATAGGCTTTATATAGATAATTAATATATATAAAATATAGAGAAAAAGATACTTAAAATAAAAAGTTGTAAACCTTTAAATACGGCTTAAAAAGATACCCCTATTTCAGTGAACTACTATACCTAAGATATACTTACTAAGCTATAGAACTTTATATAATCTAAAAGGGCGACCTTTTCTCTTAAAAAATATGTATTTTTTATAGTTATAGCTCTTATATTAAGGAAGTTATAAAACTTTAAAAAAGGTTAAAAAAAAGATTACACTTTATTTTCTACACCCCTCTGTATATAAGAGGTACTAAATCTAGTAGTTAAAAAGTATATAAAATATAGTAAATAACCCTACCTCCTTTTTATTCCTTTTTCTTATATATATATATATCTATATATATATATATATATATTAGTTATATTTATAAAATATATACTAATTATCTATTTATACTAGAAATTTTAGTTAGATAACTATAAAATCGATAAAACTAAAGCTATTAAGGATTAGTTTAAAAGAAAGAAAGATAAGCTTTATCTTTACTCTACCTATAGCTTAGATTTAAATCCTATTAAAAATATATAGAATCTACTTAAAGATAGGCTAAATAAACGCCCTAGAGAGAGTTTAGGTATAGGGATTAATTTAAAGAGTATAGAAGCTTTTAAGCTTACTAAAATCGAAGAGTAGAATACTAGTAGCTAGTAGGCTATAGATAATTATATACTCTTTATATTTAGAAGGTAAGAGGCTATTAGAATAACTATAGGCTATTAGACTAAGTATTAGTTTTATCTAATATATATTTATTAACTAAAGTCTAAAAAAACTAAGTTTCTTTATAACTATTAATATTATAATACAATATATCTATAAATCTAATATATAATAGGCTCTATATAGATAATTAATATATATAAAATATAGTAAAAAAGATATTTAAAATAAAAAGTTATAAGCCTTTAAATATAGCTTAAAAAGATACCCCTATTTTAGTAAGCTACTATAGCTAAGATACGTTTACTAAGCTATAGGTTTTTATATAACCTAAAAGAGCGAGCCTTTCTCTTTAAAAATATCTATTTTTTATAGTTATAGCTCTTACACTAAGTAAGATATAGTATATTAAAAAAGGCAATTTTTTCGATTAGTTCTTTTTTACTGCATACCTCTATATATACGTAATTAGTAGGATAGCTACCTTAAGGGTAAGTACTATTATTAAAACTATAGAAGGTTATATTAGTAAAAATTATTAGTAGAGCTTTTAGTATAGATTTTATAAAGAGCTAGTATATTTAAAGTAAAGTTAGGATAGGGCTTAGAATAAGTAATTCTAGTATATTAAGTATTACTTCTATAAGAGAATAACTATTCTTATATAGTTATACTTAGAAGAGAAGGGCTATAAGAAATTTTACTTAGAGTAGAAGGATAAGATTAATTAATAGTTTACTATAGTTTAGCTAGAAGTAGAAGTATCTAAAGACTTAAATTATAGATTTAGAGAGATTATAGGTAGTATTAAATATATAATTATTAATATTATTTAATACTATAAATTAATTATTATTATTCTATAAGGATATAGGGTAAAGAGAGAAGGAGTAGATAGCTAGCCTTACTTATATAAAGTTATTAGATTAGATAATAATCGAGATAGTAATCGAGATAGACACGCGCGTACGTACGCTACTAGCTAAGCGAGCTAAATTAAACTACGCTATACTAGCTTAACTATAGGTATCCCTTTAATAGGAGAGCTATAATTAAATAACGCGCTAGCTTAATAAAGAGGGACCCTAAGGCGCGAGAGTAATCTAGAAACTTTCTAAAGTATATTAAGAGTAGTAGAAAGAGTAGATAATAGAGAGAATAATTAATTAATTTAATTAATCCTATTAATTAAATTAATCATTTTAAGTAACTATTAAATCTAATAATTAAGAGCCTTATTACCTTACGCTAAATCTAAGGATTAAATTAAGTATTAAGTTAAGTTAAGCTAATTAGTACCTATATATAGAATTTAGGTAGACCTAACTTCTATTAATTAGCTAGTCCTAACTAGTGCGCTCTATAATTAGCCCTTAGCGCACCCTACTAAACCCTTAACTAAGCTTAATATAAGCTACTTACTAAACTAAGATACTATAGTAGTCCTTATAAATTATAATAGCTAGCGAGTATAGTACTATTAACTTAAGATAAGTTATAACTAACTTAATATCTAGCCTATTATTAATCTAGACGATATTATAAAACTAACTCTAAAGCTAGTAACTCCTATTAAACTAAATATTAGTAACTATAAGCTAGTAAGGGTAATAGCTATTATAAGCGCCTCTAGCTAGGTAGTATCTTAATCTACCTAGTTAGGTATAATCCTAGACTCTCTAATAAGAATATAGTTAGTAGTAATACCCTAAGCTCTAATACGAAAATTAGAGCTATTACTAGCTAGCCTTAAAGTATTTAAGGAGGATAGTAAATAGTATAGTAGAGTTAGCTTAACTAAATTAAGCTCTAAGAGAGCCTCGGCTAGGGAGTTTAGAGGTATTTAAGCTTATAATCTCGATAGAGATAACTAAAAACAACGAAGGTAGGAACTTCTACTTAATAACTTCTACTACTAATAGAGCCCTTAGTATATAGTTAATTAGTCCCTCTCTCTACGTAGAAACCGATATTATTTACTATAATAGTATACGAAATAAATAGTCGCCTTCTAACTTAAATATAAACTATATAAAGAAGAGAAGGATAAACTAAGTAAAGTAGTAAATTATATTATTAAGACTATAGCCTCGTACCTATACCTAATCTACTATAGACCTAGTTAATTAATTAAGATATACTTAGTATAGACCTAGATAAGTAACGTAATAAAGTACAATAAAAGTACTATACTACTCTAAAGCCTATAAGATCTCTAAATAATTAGGATATATAGCTAACTAAATATAACTAAGCTACTACTCTTACTAAAATAGAAAGAGTAAGTAAGCTATAGAATAATCGAGATATAATAAAAGACTTTCTAGGCGCTATTTAAAAGGTCGCCTCTATATAGGTAATAACCTTCTTTAGTCCTAGAGTAAATAAAGTAACTATATATAGAAAGGAGATAATAAAACTCTTCTAAAACTATATAATCTAATCTTATCCTCTATTAAAGTAGTAGAAGGCTATTAGGTTAGTATATATAACTAGTAGTAAAGCTAACTAGAATATATAGAAGGACGCCTCTAGTATATTAGATAATAGAGCGCTATCTACCTTATTATAGGGTAGTTAGGGGAGACCCTAGTAGAATTATTTATAAGTAACTAATTAAATAAGTAAGCGAACTCTTAAAAGTACTAGTAAAGAATACCTCGCTTATAAGTAACTAACTTATAAACTTAAAGACTACTACTATACGCGTACTAAGCTAGTACCTAAATAGTTTAAGCTAAATTAAGCTATATTAAATTTAGTATAGTTAAGACTAAAGTCTAATAAGAGCTTAAAAAGGATAATTAACTAATTAGATCCTAAAAAGCCTTGTATTATAATATAGTTATAAATAAAAGAATCCTAAACTCCTAACCCTATACTTAAATAACTAGAAGGCTAGGTTATATTAATAATTAAATAAGGGATCGCCTAGTCTATATTTAATACTAGCTAACCTAACTAGTATTAACTTAAGAACTACTTTATACTTAACTTAGGATCTACTATATATATATTAAATAATAAGTTATATTTTAAGTATATTAGTCCTCTAATACTAGGATACTATATATAGGTAGATAATATAAGAATCTAGATTAAGGGATATAGTGCGGTATAAGTAAGAGGATACTATTAAAATAGCCTATTATAAATACTCTTACTTAAAGGAGTAGCTTAGTACCTAGATATTCTCTATAATCTTATATTATTCTAGCTACTTAGAAGGTAGAGAATCTAGTAGGATAATAAGGATAAACTAATAATACTACGTAGGGAAGATAACTCTATTATAGCTATCCTTAAAGAACTTAAGGGGTAGTAGGTTATTAAAAAACTAAGCCTAGAAGCGAATACTACTATAGTATTTTACTCTAAAATAATTAGATTAAAGAGGGCTACTACGTTACTCTAGTATAAGAGATTAGGCTATCTAGGGCCGTTAGTAATTAAATACCTTATCTAATAATTATAAAGAGTAAGGATTATAGGTATTATAATAGTATAATATAATATATATAGACGTACTAAGTCGAAGAGATAGATATAGTAAGAGCCTTAGTTAATTAATAAAGGACTAGGAGAGCGACTAGCCCTAGATTTCTATAACTATAAATATAGCTTAAATAAGAAAAAGAGTTAAATAATTATAATAAACTAATACTCTTACTTTATCTAGGACTTCTACTTTAAAGGTAATTAAACTATAGCGTTAATTATATTACTACTTAAAATACTAGTTAAGTTTCTTTATACTTAATTTAATATTACTATTAAAGTAATTAAGGCTAATAATAAGATAGTAATAGTTAAACCTAAAGTATAAAGATACTTAATAATAATAGGAATTAAAGTTATACCCTATACTCTAGATATATAAGCTTAAAATAGAGGAGCTAAACGCTTAGGAAGTATTATTAAGGAGAAGGCTTAAGTAATATAGTTAGACGCTAATCTCCTATAGGAGCTCTAGCTAAAAATTAATTAAGCTACTATATACCTATATAACTAAATACTAAATTACTTAAATAAGTAGAGATTACTATATAAGAAGTTCTTTACCTAGGTAGCTAGACTAAATAGAATTATTACTAGTCTATAAAGGCTAAACTAATCTTATCTAAAAGTATATAGCTATAAAGCCTTTATAATAACTATTAATACCTATTAAGATAAGTTAAGGCTATAATAGCTTAACCTAAAAGTATAGATTAGTTATCTTATAGGATACTAGTTAATAAATATCTATTATATATAGATTCTATTACTTAGGAGAGTTATTAGTATAAGAGATATAGTATTTAACGAAGAGACTATCTTTAATAGAAAAAGGGAGGATCTTATAGATAACTTAATATATAATACTCTCGAAGAGATTATAGTATAGGTAAGATTAGTAGAGCTACTAGCTACATTATAAACTAAAACTAAGTCTTTCTATAAAGAAGATAATATAACTCTAGTAGACTAGTATAAGCCTTATCTAAGATATAAATATAGTCGAAAGATAATAGAGGTATATCCTATACTACTACTAATACTACTACTAGTAGCGTTTCTTACTTAATTAATTACTTATAATAAGAGAGAATAAGACTCTACTAAAATAGTTCTATAGGTAGCTACTTTTATAGCTAGTATATAAGGAGGGAGCTTTAGGTAGTTTAATAGAGCTACTATTAATAAAGCTTAAATAAAGAGACTACTTACTAGAGGTATTATACTATACTTAAACTAGCTACTACTACTACTAAAGGCCTACTCGAATCTAGAGAGCTATCTAATATATAAGCTATTTAAGAGAGCTAAAAGTAACTATCTTAAAAGCTATAAGTAGATAAGATCTTAGGAGGAAATAAAAGCTACTCTAATTAAATAGTCTAGGTAGTAAATACTTAACTATATATAGGTATATATATATAAACTAGACTAAAATTAATAGCTACTTAAGTATAAAGTAAGACTAGTCGTTAGAGGAGACTAATAGCGAGATATTATACCCTAAGATACCTACGCTACTATACTAGTAAGCTACTTATTCTAAATACTTATAGTATTAGCTACTAAATATATTCTAGAACTTAAATAATATAATATTATAAATATATTTATATACGTAAATATTAATAGAGAAGTATATATAAGAATACCTTAAGGCTATTAAAAGATAGGAGTAATTCTATAAGCTAAGAAAGCTCTATATAGACTTTAGATTTCTCTACTTTTATAGTAAAGGGAGCTTACTAAAATACTAAGAGAATATAGGTTTAATATAATCTTATATAAACTATACTATATAATAAAAGATAGTATAATTATATTCTTCTATATAGATAATATTATAATTATATACTATAGGTATAGAAAGGATATAGTAGAGAAAGCTATTACTTTACTTAAAACTAGATACTTAATTACTAGAGGAAGCGATCTAAAGTAATTCCTTAGTATTAAGGTAACTTAAAACTAAGACTAGAAGCTTATATAACTCTTATAAGCTTTATATATTAATAAAATTTAAAGGCTAGCTACTAAGACTAACTAATAATATAATATACTAATAGCTACTATTAAACTAATACTATAAGAAGGACTAGCTACTCTATCTAAGATTAATAAGTATTAATATAAAATTAGCTTACTACTCTTTACTATAGTAACTACTAGACTAGATATAGTCTTTACTACCTTATACCTAGTATAGTTTCTTATAAACCTAAGTACTAAGTATTAAGATACTACTAATAGAGTACTCCTCTACCTTAAATCTATATAGGTATAAGCATTAGAGATAGGAAAAGGAGAAATACTTAAAGTAGCTAGTAATACCTTATTTACTAATAATACTATAGACTATAAGAGCTTATAAAGATATATAATTAAATATTTAAAGGCCTTATAGTATAGAGAGTAAGTAAATAAGATATAGTAACTACTTTAACTACTAAAGCTAAATTATTAGCCCTCTTATAAGTTATAAAAGAAGCTATCTTTATATTATAACTCTTACAAGAACTTAACGTTACTTAACTTAACTTACTAATTATAATTAAATGCGATAATATATAAAATATCCAACTAGTTACTAAAGAGATAGCTAAGCTCTAAACTAAGCTAAAGTACTTAATATCTATAACTACTAGTTTAGATAAGAAGTATTAAATAGAATACTATAGATTAAGTATATACGTATAGATAAGATAATTATAGATAGACTTATAAAGGCGTTACTATTAAATAAATAGACTAAATTCCTTAAATAATTAGGCTTATAGAATAATACTAGTTAACTCTAGATAACGCCTAACCCTAGCTAGAAGAGATATAAAACTAGCTCGAATTAATAATATTAGCTCTAGCTAATAACTAATAGTTTTTAGCTAAGGGGTATATTAGATTAGATAATAATCAGATAGCGATTAAGATAGGTACGCGCGTACGTACGCTACTAGCTAAGCGAGCTAAATTAAACTATACTATACTAGCTTAACTATAGGTATCCCTTTAATAGGAGAGCTATAATTAAATAACGCGCTAGCTTAATAAAGGGGGATACTAGGGCGTAAGAGTAATCTAGGAACTTTCTAAAGTATATTAAGAGTAATAGAATAGGTAGATAATAGAGAGAATAATTAATTAATTTAATTAATCCTATTAATTAAATTAATCTTTTCAAGTAACTATTAAATCTAATAAGAGTAGCGCTCTAGCCCTTATACTTAGAATAGCTAGTTATTATAAGTTAAGTAGCTTAGGAATAAGTAGAAGATAGATTATTAATTTAAAGCTATATAGAGAGAGCGCTATATATATATATAAGAAGCTCGAATAGCTTACTTATATAATACGTACTTATATACTCTAATATTAAGCTATACTCCTCTATTTTAAGTTTATCTTATAGATATTAGGTATACCTAATATCTCTATAACTAAGGTTAAGCTAAGCTTAATTATAATACTAGTTTTAGCTTTACTAACTATATAGTTAGTAAGATATAAGTTCGATAACCTATATAAGCGTAGAAATAGTTAGAGTCCTTTCTACTACTTATAAGGAGAAACTCTAGGAGCCTTATATATTATCTTTAATAGTTTATATATATAGAGGGTATAGATCTTTATCTATATACCTAAATATAAGTAAACGTAAAAGGAGTAGCTCTATAACCCTAATATCTATACTTAGTATAATCCTCCCTATAACTATTATTCTTAATAACGATATACTAAAGGCTATATATATTCTATTTACTAATTATTATTAATTAGAATATTAACTCTATCTAGAATTACTAAAACTATCTATAAGCTTATAGGAACGTAAGAATTATATAGAGGGGTGCACGAAAAAAGAACTAATCGAAAAAATAGCCTTTTTTAATATACTATATCTTACTTAATATAAAAGCTATAATTATAAAAAATAGCTAGTTTTAAAGAGAAAAACCTGTTCGATTAGAGTAGGTTATAAAAAAGAGATTTCCTAAAAGGGTTAAGCTTAGGTATCTTAGTAAAGTAAGGGTATTTTTTTTTCAATTTTTTAAAGTAGTATAACTATTTTATTTAGGTATAAAAAAGTCCAATTTTTTAACTATTCCTAGTTAGGCTAGAAATGATTATATAAGTAAATTTTTACTATATATTTCTTAACTATATTATTTTTTAAATCTAAGAGAAAAAAATTAAAAAAATAGATAACTAGTATACTTACGTAATATATTACTAAAATACTAGTATAGAGTTAATAAATTAATATCTTTTTTAATTTTTACTTTTACTTCTCTAAATCCTTGAAAATAGTACTAAATCTCTTGAAACTCGAATCGAACGTCTAGCTTCTATTAGAAGCTAAAATCCCCCCTAAGGAGATAGCTACTATCTTAAAAAGAGATAAAGAGTGTATTTATAATACAATTAAAAGAATTAAAAGAAAAAATACTATAAAAGAGGATAGTGTTATTAAGAAAAGAGAAAATAGGATAACTAAGAGAGAAAAAAGAATTATTATAAGAGATATAATTCGAAGCCCTAAGAAGATAAATAAGAGATTAATACTAGAAAATAATCTTAGTATTAGTACAAGAAAGTTATAATATATTTTAAAAGAGGAGGGAGTTACTACTAATATAGCTACTAAAAAGGCGATAATTTTAGCTAATTTAGCTAAATTAAGGCTTAAGTACGCTAAAGAGCAATTAAAGTTAGTAGAAAAAAAAGGATTTAGTCTAGAAAAGATTATATTTTCAGACGAAAGCTCTATACAAAGAGGGCACGGAGCTAGACAAGAGTACTATAGAAAAGTTGGAAAAATAAAAGCTAGACGCTAATTAGTCTCTACAACTAATAAAAGTAAGTTTAAAAAAAATTATAGTAGGCTAATTTATTCTATTTTTTATCTAGTTTTTTTTTATTTAATTAGTTTTTTAATAGCTATAATACTAACTAAGTTATAGCTAGAGATATAACTATCTTAGTTTAGGGATCTATTTAGATAGGAGGACGATCTTAATTAATCTTTATGAGGGACCCTATAAAGACTTCAACCTTCGATAATAGAAGATATATACGAGAGGTACTAAATCCGGTAGTTAAAAAGTATATAAAACGCGGTTAGTATTACTATCTCTTTTTACTCCTTTATCTATCTATATATATATATATTAGTTATATTTCGAGAGTATATACTAATTATCTATTTAGGATGGAGATTTCAACAAGATAACTATAAAATCTATAAAACTAACGCTGTTAAGAGTTGGTTTAAAAGAAATAGAGTTAAGCTCTATCCTTACCCTGCCTATAGCCTAGATTTAAATCCAATTGAAAATATATGGAGTTTACTTAAGGATAGGCTAAATAAACGGCCTAGAAAGAGTTTAGGTATAGGGATTAATTTAAAGAGTATAGAAGCTTTTAAGCTTACTATAATAGAAGAGTAGAACGCTATAAGCTAGCAGGCTATAGATAATTGTATACTATCCTTACCTAGAAGGTAGGAGGCCGTTAAAATAGCTAAGGGCTATTAGACTAAGTATTAGTCCTATCCAATATATATTTATTAACTAAACTCTAAAAAAACCGAGTTTCTTTATAAATATTAATATAGTAATACAATATATCTATAAACTTAATATATAATAGGTTCTAAATAGATAATTAATATATATAAAATATAGGAAAAAAGATACTTAAAATAAAAAGTTGTAAGCCTTTAAACATAGCTTAAAAAGATACCCCTATTTCAGTGAGCTACTATAGCTAAGATACGATTACTAAGCTATATATTTTTATATAACCTAAAAGAGCGAGTTTTTCTCTTTAAAAATATCTATTCTTTATAGTTATAGCTCTTATATTAAGTAAGATATAGTATTTTAAAAAAGGCTATTTTTTCGATTGGTTCTTTTTTCGTGCACTCCTCTATAAGAGATAATTATATTATATTATAAGGTATCTAAGGAATAAGATATACTATAATAATAGAGTCTAGGTCCTAAGAGGAGAACTCTTATTAAGGATAACCCTTAGTAAGGGATATACTAGAGTAATATTCCGAGATCTTAGAGATACCTAGGTTCCTATAGGTTACCTAGGTTTATATACCCCCTTTAGTTTAAAGGTAGCTAAGAACTAATAATTAAGGTATAGAGATAATTAAACTACCCCTAGGCGTATATATAATTAAGAACTAGTTATTAGGTTTTAACTAGAGTATATTAAGCCTTATTAAAAACCTAGTAGGAAAAGAGTACTACTAGTAATTAGTATCTTAAAGTATAGAGGGTTATAGTTTATTAATTAAGGTTAGTATTACTAGGAATTAGGATCTAGACTTAGGTAGTTATACTAGGAAGAGTAGTATCTAAACTTACTTACTAGGAATAGTGTCTAGACTTTTACTAATAGACTTTATCTTAGAATTTAGTATATATAATACTAGGTTATAGTATACTAGGGAGTATCTCCTAGGACTCCTAGTTACTACTACTAATAGTTTATTAAGGATAGGGCGTTATTAGTCTAATAGGATATCTTCTAGAGTAGAACTAATAATTTAGGTATAAGGACTTTATAATTACTACGTAGTAGACTTAATTATATATACTATATAGGACTTATAGATTAATTACGCTACTACTAAGTATATTAGACTTTAAGTTATACTACTACCTTAAGAGAGGTATATTAGGTAGTTATAAGCGTTTATAAGAGAGTAGTTACTTATTTTTAGCTCTATATATACTACTATACATACTATATATATATATTTATTAATTAATTTATTCAATTTTCTTTTATTATAATAAACTTAAAGTAGGTTTAAGAACCTACCTTAAGTTCCTTATATTAGTATTTTTAGTATATATAAATTAATTAATTATTTCAATTTATGTATTAGTTAGATAAACTTAATTACTAAGTATTAATTAGTAATTAAGTCTATTTAACTAATATATTTTTAAATATAAGTTTAATTCTAGGTTAGAACCTTTTATACTTCTTTTTACTTCTTTTTATATACGCGTAGAGAGTATAGGTACGATTATTTATAGTAGTTTTATAGAAAGTAGCTATACGCGTTATACGCTTATATTTACCTAATTAATTAAATAAACTATATACTATACCGTATATATATATCTTATAATTATTAATCCTTATATAAAGGTATTATCGGTTAGCTTACTCTTCTAGATAGAGAGCCCTACGTAGGCGTACGGTAGATAGGTAAGGTAAAGATAGATCTATATTCTTTAACTAGCCTCTCTCTTATATAAGAGAGAGGCCTCTATATAGGCCCTTAAGAGTTAGGCCGAATAGTTTATAAATACTTAACTTATTATAGATAGATAGGTATACCTTATAGTAGAATCTATTATAAGGTATACCTTTAGTATTTTAGGTATAGGTTATAAGTTTAATTCTTAGTTAGAGTATTATTTTTATACTTTTAGGGACTAGTAGGTAAGAGCTAGTAGTAGTAGGGACTTAGGAGTAGTTAAGAAGAGACTTCTAATTAATAAACTTCTATTTTAGGAGAAGCTTAGTAAGACTATCTACTAGTTAAGATTTTATATTAATATACGCGACTTTAAGAGTATTAGTTTAAACTACTTCGCGTAGCTAGTAATAATAAATATTAACGTAGTAAAGAGTAATTTTTAGTTTTAGGGTTTTAGCTATAAGGAGGTAAATTATCTACTAGTTATTATAGAAGAGGATCTAGTTATTATCTAGGTAAAGACTAAGATTATAAAATACTCTCTACTACTAGATATACTTAGTACCTATAGATAAAGTAGTAACTAATTTAGCTTTAGTAGTTAATTTAGTAATATAGTATTAGAGAGTTACTTTCTAGTTAATTAGGCTACTAAAAAGGTAGAAGATATAGGCTTATAAAGATTTATAGGTAGCCTTATAATTAGTATAGGAAGTATTAGTTACTCTAAAGAAGTCTAGTTTATCTTAATTAATAATTTAAATTATATAGTTAGTCTTAGAAGCTAAGTAGTATAGTATAAGGTCTCTTTTATAAAATAAGTATACTAGGTATTAGTATATAGCTACTAGATATATAGTAGAAGGATTTATAAGGAATTCTATAAGTTTTAAATAAGCCTTAGTAATATAAGGCTTAGTAGCTCCTATAGTATAGCTAATTAATCCAACTATTTAAGTATACTAGTATATATTAGTATTATTCTTAACTTTAGTAGAGGGAAGTAGTTCTTCTAATAGTAGAGGAGTAATAGGAGCTTTTATCTATAGCTTAGGTAAAGGATATCTATAATAGATTATTTTAATATAGTCCTTCTAGGATAGCTAAATATTACTATTATCCCTATCTCTATATATAGTAATACTATAAAAGGTCTATAGATTATAGTCTTAAAGATTAGTAATCTTATAGTATTTATAGAGCTTATACTTAAATTTATCTAGAGTAGTAGAGTAGCTAGGTTTTACTATAGTAATAATATTATCTATATAGAAGAAAATAATTAGATAATTATTTTTCTAGAGATAATTATAGTTAAGGACTAGAGTAAGGCTAAAGGACTAAAGAATAGGAGAGGTCTTAAGACTATATAGGGCTCGCTATAGTTCCTAGATATAAAGTTTATTATTAAAGTATTCTAGTTAATAAGTAAAGACTAGTTAAGAAAGGGATATATTTATAAACGCGTTAATAGTATTATATTATCTAATCTCTAGGTTAAAGTAGGTAGTAATTACTATAAGGGCGCGAAAGATTTAGATAGTAAGGGTAGCTATATAAGTATCTTTAATAGTTATTTAAAGATTACCTCTAATATAAATACGCGCCTTATACTTAAGGAGATAACTATCTAAGTTAAACTTATACTTAAATACCTATATAAGAGGAAGGATCTCTAGAGTAAAGATATTAAGTTCCTAGATATAATATTTAATATAGGTTAACTTAAAATAAGTTATATTAAGCTCCTTAGAGTAGATATTAATAAATCCTTATTTAAAGATATCTAGAAGCTTTTAGATATCTAACTAGAATCCTAGCTTAGTTAAAAGCTAAGATTAATAGAATCTAATCTTAGAAGCTAGAGAGAAGGTAGTAATAAAAGAAGCCTAATAAGTAGAGACTACGTTAGCTAAGTAAGTACGCTTTAATCTATTAGTAATAATATTTAAGGATTAAATATACTAATTAGTTTAGTATTTATACTTATATTTAGGTAGATCTTTAGATATTTAAGAGTTAATAGAGACTAGAGAGGGATAAGAGTTTACTAGACTACTAGATAGGTCCTATATAGTTACTAGTATTATAATAGAATTAGCTAGACTACTAGATAAGTCCTAAGTAGTTACTAGTATTATAATAGAAAGTAAGGCTAGAGTATTTAACTTCTATTCTTCCTTAGATAAGGCTAATAAAAGAGTTTTATTATTAGTAATATTCTAGTACTTAATATAATAGATTATTTCTATAAGCTAATTACTAGATATAAGTAGATCTTTATTAGATCTAAAGAATTAAGATTTATTATAGGTAATATCTTTAGTATATATAATTTTACCTTAATAACTATAAGATAAGGCTTTAGGTAGCTATATATAGTATATATTATAGGAGTCTTATCCTATAAGATAACTAATAAGAGTATAAAGGCTAAGTTTATCTATTTACCTAATTTTCTTATAGAGTATATATACGCGATAATTATATATACGTAGATAGGCTAGAGAGGGTTACTTACTATAGGTAGCTTAAAATAGTATCCTCTATTTAAGTAATTTAGTTAGAGTATAGTTAAGTAGGTAGCTAAAGTATTAATATACTTCTATAATAAGATAGATTAGGAGATTAGTACTAGTAATTATTAATTAGCTTCGCTTAATAAGTATTCTACTAGAGTATTTAATATAACTAGCTTACTTAGGTATATCTAGAGCTTATAGTTAGAGATAAATTCCCTTAGATATAGTATATAGTACTAGAGAAGAGTTATTAAGTATAGAGTTATCTTAAAAGCTATAGCTATATTCTCTATCTAATTGAAGAAATATTAGAGAGATATTAAATTCGCGTTTAATAGCTTAATCTAACCTAATAAAGGCTTTAAGAAGGGTTTCCTTAAATTAGTTAGGAATTATATAGATAAAGTTAAACTTAGTAAATAAGTTATATATATAAAAGATATAGTAATCTCTACTTAGAGTAATTAAGTCTAGCTTAATTAGATTAATAGCTAATAATTTAAATAGTTTTAAGGTACTATATTATCTATCTAATTATTTAGAGATAATCTTTATTACCTTATTAACTTAGTATAAGGAATATTCAATAGTTAATAGTAGATTAGTTATAAGGCTATTAATACTAATTATATTACTTAAGAGATATTAAATTAGTTTCTAGCCTAGATAACCTATAAGAATATATACTTAAAGGCTACTAAGTTAATAAGCTTTAAGAGGCTTATATAAGGTTTTATAACGTTTAGATATATAAGTAGTAAAGGGTTAGGATAGATTAGGTAACTTAGAGTTTACTTAAGTTAAAATAATCTAGTAACTACTATATTAGCTAATATTAGTAAGAGAAGCTTAAGTAGAATCCTTATAGAGTTAATAGAGGATATTATATCTAGAATTAATATAGATATTAGCTAAAGAGAGCCTAGAAAGTAAGATAAAGCTAGTAAAGAAGCTTAGAATAAAGGTAATATTTTTAAAAGTTATTCCTTTTCTTCTATTAAGTATATTAAGCTTAATCTTATATTTACCCTATACTTAGATATATATCTTTATTCCTCTTATAAGTATAATATCTAAGTTAGTAGTAGGTTTTTACTATATAAATCTAGTAGTATTATTAGTAATATAAAGATCTAATCCTAGATCTAAGATCTATTAGTAGAGAAGCTAGCTTTATTATATTTATATACTAAAAGTAGAATAGTAAATAGTATATAACTAGTATAGCTAATTAGTATCTAATAGCTAATCTCTTAGGTCTATTTCTATATTACTTAATTAGCTTATATAAGAGTCTTAGCTTAGCTTTTTCTTTATTTAATTTCTAATACTCGCTAAGATTTTAGTATATTAAGGTAAGTCCTCCTATATAGTAACTTTACTTACCTTTTTCTTATCTAGTTTAAAATTCTTATTTCTAAGAATAGGGTAGATATAGGGGTATAATCCCTAGAAGCTATTATATAAGTCTCTATCCCTATAAGAGTAAGGATTCTTCTATATCTTTAAGAATAATCTTTTTTAATTATTTAGATTAGTATTAGTATTAGTATTATATAGAGATTATTCTCTATTTAGAGTAGTTATAAAAGCTAAGTTATTAACTTTAGTAGGTTTTTAGTTTAAGAAGCTAGCTTAGAGGAAGTTAGAGATAAGTCCTTTAATAGTAACTTTATCTAGAATTACTAGTACTTCTACTTAGGTTAGATTAAGGACGTTACTAATTATAGTAGAGCTAGCTATACTAGGATAAGTACTAAGTTACGCCTTAGTATACCTTTATTTAGCTTTCTTAATACTAATAGCTAGAATAGAAGTATAGCTACTATTAATCTAATTAAACGCGATTAATAGGTCTTTTTAAGGAAGAAAATCCTAAATATTAGGAATTTAGTATAGTATAGCCTTATTAAACGCTAGTAGGAAGTTATTATACTAGTCCTTAATACTAGAGTATTTAGGTATATATTTCCTTATCCTAAGATAGGCTATATATACTTCTACCTTCTTCTTAATTAGTAACTAGTTATATAGCTTATATAAGACTTTAACTTATATAGCTATAGTTAAGTAAAGTTTTAAGATAAGAAGAAGCCTAATATCTATTATTTTAGTAATATAAGCTTTAAGTTTACTTATCTTTTCTTAAATAGTATAAAATTCTTTATACTTTTCTTTCTATACTATAACTAAGCTAGTATTATTATTAGTTAGTTTATTAGAAGGCTTAATAAGCTCCTTTAGATTAGTAGATTCTAGATTTACGTAGTTCTAGATACCCTAGGTACGTATATAATACTTAAAGATATTAAACTAGTTATTAAAGTTATCCTTACTAGATAGGATAGGTTTTTTAGTAATAACCTTTAAGTAGGAAGGTATAATATTATTTTATAAATAAGTATAGATTAGGCTAGGCTTATAACTATAAGCTTATAGGAATATAAGAATTATAAGAGATAATTATATTATATTATAAGGTATCTAAGGTATAAGATATACTATAATAATAGAGTCTAGGTCCTAAGAGGGGAACTCCTATTAGGGATAACCCTTAGTAAGAGATATACTAGAGGAATATTATAAGATCCTAGAGATACCTAGGTTCCTATAGGTTACCTAGGTTTATACTATCTAACTATACTATACTTTCTTTAGGTTATATTTATCTTAGGGAAGGTACTACGTTCCTAAAAGCTTAATAGTTATAATTAGTAACACTATTAGGAGAATTATTATTTAAGCTAGAGTTTATCTAGCTATTTAGTATACTACCCCTAGTAAAAGTAGTATTACTAGTTCCTTCTTCTAAAAGAGGATTAAAGTAACCTATAACTCCTCTCTCTATTATATTAGTAGCCTCCCTATATTAGTAACTATAATTATTATTATCTCTATTTATAGCCCTAGTAGTAGTACTCTTATAACTAGTTAGATTAGAACTATTTAGAATAGAGTTTATCAAGCTATTTAGGAGATTATTATTTACTAGATTATTTAGAGTATTTAGGTATAAGTTATTTATATTTATTAAAGCTATCTTATTTATTAGTATAGCTAGTATAGTCTAGTAATAATTTATTTAAGGAATACTAAATAAAGTTAGATTATTAAAAACTTAGGTAGGTTTAGAAGAAGTATTTTAGAGTATACTATTACTAGTCCTAGATTCTTATCTATCTATAATAGGTATTTTAGGTAATATAGGTATTATAAGAGTAATAGACCTTCTATAATATTATAGTACTACGCTATAAGTAGTATTATAGGTACTTCTATTATTATTTCTAGCTTATCTATTAATATTATTAAGCTTAGGATTAGCTAGGGTTATATTCTAGGCTTCGCTATTATTACCTCTAAGTCCTCTATTAATAGTATAAGTACTAATACTTAGTATAAGAGTACTTAGCTAAGTACTAGATATTATAGGCGAGGTTATTAAAGAATTAGTATTTATAGGCCTACTATATTAGTATTAGTATTAAATATAGTAGATAAATAGAGTTCTTATTAAAGTAAGTAAATCTTTTAAAGGAAGTAAATAGTTAGTCTTACTTAGTTAATTCTATTATAATATTTAGGGATAAGGTTAAGTATTAGTATACCTTAGTATAGTAATAGTATTTACTTAAGGAGGAGGTACTTAGTAGTAGATACTTTACTCTTACTAGAGGAATATATAAAAGGATAAGGATAAGTAAAGTTATTATAGAGTAAATAATATCTAAGGAGATAAGAAGATTTAAGTATAATATAAAAGAAGTATATTAGGTAGGCTTTACTTTTATAGAGGCTAAGAAGTAAATTAACCTAATAAGAAGGAATATTTAGAGATTAATTAGGAGTCTTTATATATATTCTCTCTCTTCCTTATCTATAGCCTATACTTACTAATTTCTTTATCTAGATAGTACTCTTAAGTACTTCTATAGAAGTAACCCTAGTATTTACTATAAAGACTTTTACGAGTATAAAGTAGCTTATAGATAGGAAAATACTTAGTATTAATTTTAACTTAATATAGTATATAAAGATTATTACTATATTACGTTCTTATAGATATACTTAAATAACTAATTACGTTTATAATCTAATATACTAAGTATATACATTTTTTATATATTTTATATTATATAGGCTATAAAATTATAATAAGCCCTCTTCCTAGTTATCTTATAGTAGAGTTAATATAACCTAGTATAATTTATTAGAATTTAATATAATACGATAGGATTTAATATAATATAATACGATTTAATATAATATAATAGAATATAATTTAATGCAATATAGTTCGATATAATATAATATAATATAATATAATTAGAAAATTAGAAAAGGCTAAATAATTAGTAGAACTTCTATAAAGCTATACTATAAATTATATAGTTACTCTATAGGTAGTATAGGTATTATATTTTAAAGATATATAGTTACACCCTAACTAGTATAAAGTACCCTATTTTTATATAATTAGGTTCTACTTAATATATATAATACTTATTTACTACCTAGTAGGGTTATTATAGCTCTACCTTTATATAAACCTCCTATTAGGTACTAATATATTAATACGTATTCTTTAGTATAGCTATATACTTCTATTATTTTATAGTATTTAAAGTAGTTTCCTTTAGTTTACCTATTACCTATAGTTAGTATTCTCTAGTCTACTTTTAATTAAATTATATAACTCTAGTACTTCTTTCTAATATTTATATTAAATATAAAAATTCGCCTAAGTTATACTACCCTTTACTAATTCCTCTCTAACTAAGCTCTATAGTCTACTAGAGTATTTATACTCTATTATTAATTTTAACTCTATTATCCTAACCTTCTAGAACTATATAAGATACTATATAGAAATAGTAAAGCGCCTATATATAATTCCTCTTTTACCTTAGTAGTACTATATATTAATAGCCTTTAAGAATATACTTAAGTTATAAGTATTATTTTCTATCTACTATAGTAACCTAGTAGTACCTTATAATAGATTAATTAAAATCCTTATCCTATAGTACGCTAAAAACGAAGCTATATATAATTAGATATAGTAAAAGGTATACTAGAGAAAGAAAATTTATAAAATAAAGCTATAGAGCTAGTATTACTCTTATTCTAATTATATTTATAATTAGGGTACTAACTTAACTTAAGATATCTAGAAAGATAGGTACTTAGCTTATAATTAAGGAGACTACTAGATAAAATAACTTTAAATTTAATAAATACCTAAATATATATAGGGTTATAGTTAATAAGAGTAGTAAACGTAGATTCGTCTAAGTATTAGGTAGGAATAAAATTATAATAAGAGTTAATACTAGTTAAAGAGAGAAGGGATTTACTTTTATAGAGATATTAGATAGTTAAATATATATATTATATAGATACCCTATAGTACTCTTTATCTATTCTTAAACTTAAATATACTTATAACCTATTTATCTATTAAGTACTTTCTATTATATATTTAATTAAGTCTTAATATATAGTCGTTTATCTTCGTTTAATAGAATAAATATTATAGAGGTTTAATCTACTCTATAATAGTTCTAGAGGAAATAGAGAAAATTATCCCTTTATAATATTAAACTATATAGTAGTATATCTATAGAGCTATTAGTAGGACTTAGAAAAGAAAGTATAACTTTATTACTTATACTTATTAGAGAAGATATTACTACTAGCTAATTACTAGTATTAACGCTATAGAGTATAATATCTATATTTATAAGACTTAAATAATTTCCTAGTAAGTACGCGTAGTTATACTTACTAGGGGGAGGGCTTACTATTAAAGCGATCTATCTATAAGGAAGGATATTTAAATAATAAATAATTACCTCTTAAAGTCCCTTTAAATAAAGTATAGATTTCTACTATAGAAGTAGTACTTAGAGGTAATTATCTAATTTTAAGGAGCTAATCTTTATTAGAAGGATAGATAAAGTAACTAGAGGATAGATTTTAGGACTATAAGTCTAGATATTACTTAAAATTATCTATATCTAATTTTTAACTATATTCTACTAGATAAAGGTAGAGTCTACTATAATAAGATCTAAGTATTTTAGATAGTACTAGACTAAGCTTTTAAAAGGGGAATAAAATCCTCTCTAAAGTACTATATTCTCTCTTTAATAAGTTTAAGAAAATCTTAAGTTATTAGAGATTATTTTAGTAGTATTATATTAAAGGAAATAAGGTAGAGTATAATATAAGGGAAAACGTTATAAGAGAAAATAATATAAGGTAAAATAATATAAGGTAAAATAAAATAAGGTAAAATAATATAAGATAAAATAATATAAGATAAAATAATAAGTAGTAGGGCGAGGCGAGAGATTTAGTATATAATAGATATTTCGCTAAATAAACTAGTATATCCCTCTATATTCTATTTTTAGTTTAGCTCCTAACTATAACTATTAATAGTAATTAAGCCTATATAGTTATTTATTATACGTAATCCCTTAATATAGTATAATATAATATAATATAATATAATATAATATAATACTACTTAAATAAGATAGGAAGGTAACTCTATACCCTCTCTTCTTAATATAGTACTATAGTATTAGAACTAGCGAAGCTATCTAATAAAAATAATAAGTTCTAAGCTAAATCTATATATCTTTTATTATTCTACTATTAGGGACTACTTATCCTAAATTATTAAATATTTATATAGTAAATAACTATTATAACGAAAATTTAAACTCTAGAGTTTAGTAAAAGTAGAGAATTATAATACTACCCTTAAAATAAATTATAACTAGTACTACTTTAGTAAAGAGTAAAGAATATTATAGAGTAGCTAGAAGAAAGGCTAGATTATAATTAGATACCTAGCTAGCTATAGAAAGTAAAGACTAAAGGATAGTATATAGTATATAGCCTCTTAGGCCTAGGTAGTAATAGCGAAGAGTATAAATAACTAGTATATATATACTATAGAGGATTTAGCTAAACGCGTAAGTACTTATCTAAAGGTATAGACTTAATTAAGCTACTAGTAAGGCTTACGATAATATTTAAAGGAGGTATTATTTATTAGTAATCTCTTTACTTATCATCTACTCTCTATTACTACTTTACTTAAGATATTAAAGCTTACTATAGTTATATAACTAGCGCGAGAATACCTATTTTATCTTTATAATATATCTAATTAAGAAGCTTTTCTTATCTATATTATATATATAGTAGGGCTTAATACTATACTTATTAATTTTATAGCGTAAAAGGTTAAAATAGAGTATATATTTATATACTAAGTTAGCGTTTTAGCGCGTAGAGTTAATACTAGAGGCTTAGTATATAATAAGCTTATTATAGTATTAAGTAATAAAATAATTAACCTAGTATTTTCTAGCTAGTTTTTAAGTAATCTCTATAAAGTTTTATATTATCTCTCTTAAAGGTAGGAAACCTCTTTTATAGAGCTTATTATAATACTATATATATCTATACGTAAATAAGCTATATTATATATAATACGTAAACGTTTAGGAGAGAATATATAGGGCTAATAGGCCTATACGTTACTCCCCCTATATATAGCCCTTCTCTCTTATCGTATATAGAATAACGCTTAAATACTAATTATCCCTTCCTATTATTATATCTATTTTATACTACTATCCCCTCCCTACTTACTATACGTAAATACTATAGAGGAAGCCTCTCTTACCTACTTACTATACGCGAATACTATAGAGGAAGTACTACTTACTATAGTAAATACTATAGAGGAAGCGAACCTATACTAATTAGTAGTAATTAACTTTATTTATAAATTAGTAAAGTTAAGAATAGAGCCCTCTAAATATAGTAGGTTAGTAAACTAGTTTATATACTTACTTAAGTATACGATATTAATAACTTTACTATATAATTATACTAATAGTAATACCTGCATAGAAGAGAAGCTATACGAAGCTTCCCTTTAACTAATAAGCTATAGTACTAAGATAAGATAAACTAATACTAATAGTAGCTAACCTAGTATTACTATTATATATAGAAGAAGAGGTAGATAACCTTAAAATTCTATTTAATAATAAGATTATATAAATTATAGGCGTACTAGCCTTAATTCTAGTAAAATATTATATAAATATAGATAACTAGGACTATAAGCTAGACCTTAGTATAGTAGTATATACTAACCTTAATAGATATATTATACGAGTAATTATAGAACTTATATTAGTAGGATATAATAATAAAGACTTCTATTTATTATATATAGAGATATTTTAGAATTAGATAGCTAATAACTTTATAAAGGTTAATGCTATACTCTAAGGACGCCTTCTTACCCTCCTTAAGGACTATAACGTCCTATATAAAGGCTAAAGAAGTTAAATATAAGGAGTTAAGCTATATAAGCTAGTATAGGGATAAAAGGATAAACTACTATAGCCCCTCTCTAGCCTCTACTAAATACTTCTAATCTATATAATAGAAATAATACTAATAGTTCTTATATTAAGAGAAAATAAGGACCTATATAAAGGACCCTAGGTATAAGTAGATAAACTACTATCTCTATACGAAGAACTAAATTAGATAGAGATAGTAGTACCTACTCTATAACTAATAATACCCTAAGAGTAGGTAATATATAGACTATTATTATACTAGCTAAAAGCGCTACTACTAATACTAAGGGTACTATATAATATATAAAATTTAGGGGTAAGATACTAAATCTAGACCCTAGTAGCGCACGTATAGGAGGATGCATAATAGATAAGTTATATATAATACTAATACCTCTATATACTATAACCTACGCGATAAAACCTACTAGTATTCTATATAATACTAGTACTAGGATAGACCCTAGACCTTCTCCTAGATTACTATTAGTATACTCTACTTAGTAACGTATAGTAACTATATAGATTAGTACTACTACTAAATTAGTAAGAACTATATATTTATCTAGTAGAATATTCTATAGGATAACTACCCCCTAAGAAGATTATATAATTCTAGAAGGTATAGAGAAGGGAGAATAACTACTTAGGTTAATTATATAATATCCTTACTAATAAAGTAAGGATCTTTATAGATCTATATAGTTGGTTAGAGATTTAGGAGGTATAATACCTAAGTATCTTCCCTAATATCTTAGAAGATCGTACGAGTACGTACTATCTATATAATATTAGACTAGGATATATATAGTAAGAGCTATACGTAAAGCTTAATATATATTTTAATACTAATATTAACTATAACTAATATTAGATAGACTAGATAATACTCTCCTTTATACGATATAAAAGAGAGAATCTAGATAAATCTCTATATAAGGTACTTAAGCTTATAATTAATAAGCTTACTCTTATATAAAGAGTACTTAGGCGCGATTTCTAAGGCGATATACTACTCTATATAATAGTTATACAAGCCTATTATAGATAACCTAAACTTAAACTAGCGCTATTCGTACTAAAACTAACGTATAAAGTACTATTTAGTAACCTCTATATAGCTC
>JAJTIZ010000253.1:0-38299 GCA_021365335.1 Phaeosphaeriaceae sp. PMI808
CAGCATCAATGACGAAGTCGAATTTGTCTAAAGTGCCGAAATCGCTGTATTCCACCACCTCGTGGGCGCCATTTGAGCGCAAGAATGACCCGTTCCGCTCCTTTGAGCTTGTTGCCGCCACAACGTGATGTCCGGCTAGGACGGCGAACTGCACGAGATACATGCTAACACCACCGCTTGCTCCGGTAATCAGAACCCTCTTTGGTTGCTGCGCTGTAGTCTCAAGTCCGGCATGCATGAACAAGGCCTGATCAGCCGTAATGGCGCTCCCGGGAAGTGCGGCAGCCTCTTCCCATGATAGATTGTCTGGCTTCCTAACTGCCTCTTCTGACGTGACTATGGCATACTCTGCCCATGTACCTCCCCGGTTAGCGTGCGCCATACCGTATACATGGTCGCCGATGCGGAAGTCTTGCTCGCTCTCGTGTACAGCGACAACTACGCCAGCGAAGTCGTTTCCCAGCTGAGCGTGGTTGGGGGGATATAGCTCATTCCACTCGAGATTGTCCCGGAACACAGTAGAGGCTTTAACCTGAATCAAAAGTTCGCCAGGCTTCGACACTTGAGGCTTGGGGATGTTGTCGTGGATCTCAATGGCCGAAGAGGGAGCTGGATTACCCGGGAAACCATAGGGCGTTCCCTCGGGGGAGGTAGCTCGAACTCGTGCAGCTCTCATTGTTGTAGTTGGGATGTGAGGTTGGGACGTCGTTGCGAGAAAAATGAGGCAGAATTGGGGTCCGTCTGGGCAAACACAGGTATTCGTAGTAAATATCCAAAAGTCAGCTCTCAAAGTATATCTAAAGACTGGCGATAGCCCAGCAGACAGTCCTGCGGCGTAGGCGCTTCTGAGCTCTTCGTAGTATATATATCCGTAGGGTAAACTGGAAATCTCACTAGCATTATCCCGACACTAGCATTATCGGCGATTCGCCGAATCGGGAGCGCCCGCCTCGCACAAACTGTCTCGACCTGGTAAAGCTCCGACTATCCTTTCTAGCCTAGCTACTCGCAATTGAGATAGACAAGTTGTTTTTGTTTTTGTCATCATTGCCTATTGTATTTACTATCATACAATCGGAAGGAAGTATTGAATATTCAAGATGGTATTTTGAGTTGTTATCTCTATAGCTCTATATCTGCATCGCTCTATATCTGTGTAGCTCTACATCTGGGTCATAGCCCAGTCAATTGCTCGAAGTACAGCTTTGATCTCGGTTTGTTTTTTCGGAATATCGTGCAACCCGGTATGTAAAACTGTCTTTACCATAGACTCGTCGCATATACTGCGGGCCACTTCGGCCATTTGGATCATATACTCGAAGTCGTTCTGACCCCACACATGGATAGTTGGAATTTGAATCTTTTGTGCCATTAATGATGGATACATCAGGCGAGGAATAGCGTCGCGATCCCCGTATTGATATACGTTTATGTCAAGCCACGGGAAAGGCAAATCATGGATAGCAGCGTCGACAACTGTCCGCTGCAGCACATCCACAAACTCTTGCTCTGCGATCGTCAGGTCCCCGCCGTTGCACCTTGCTCGATCCGTCATGTCGTATTCCAGAGCTCGCAACTTTGATATTATTGCATCCCCCATGCCCACATCGGGGCTAATCGGCAATGCGGTTGAGAAGAGACATGCAAACTTGACTCGTAGTGGGCTGGCGGCTGCTTGCTGCTGGTAGAAGTATGACAGCGTCAAAGCTGCGCCCTGGCTAAACCCGAAGATGCCGTCAATGGGGCCTTCACTTTCGAGGAGGTCTTCCAGGTAACTGACTGCTTGTGTCATGTGAAAAGGAGAATAGCCTTCGGTATGAGAAAAAAAAGGGTCGCTCTGGTATTCCGGGACGCCTGTATGAGAAATGTTAACGAGAACATCGAAGCCGTCACAAGGCTACGTACCAGGCCCTCTCTCGCACTCGAACGGCCCATCTACAAAGACGAGCTCAAAGCTGGGGTCTAGTTCGCGCCGCAAATTTGCCATCTGCGCTTCGAGATGGGCGCCTGAGCTGCCAACACCATGGAGACACAGAATCTTCATTTGCGTGTAAAATATCGAGGCGGTGCACGTGCGATCAGATTTTTTAAGCTACGTCGCTTGTCTTTGAATTACTTTGAAGTGCGGTGGTTTTGGTGGCTGCTTTGCCGCCTGGTAGATACAAGAAGTGATTGTTGGTAAGCTGTCAATTGGAGCGAAATTTTTTACGTATTGCTGTTTTGTCCTTTGCTACTCTGTTAGTGCTGACCTCCACTGCGTCTTGTAATATCGGAGGAACCCCTATTTTAAAACGGACCGAGCATGGTTTTCTTTCTTCAGCACCGTCTGAGTCACTTCAGCTCGCCTAATCCGGCGCCTCGCCGTCCTTCCGTTTTTGGAGGCCTCAACCAAATCAAGACGTCAAACGAGGTGTGAACAGTGTCGGTGTATCTCACAATCAAATCGAACTGTGAATGTGTCGACGAGGCGCAGCCTTATTGTAGCAAATGGTGAGATGCTGTGAACACATTTGCTAGATTCCGTGCCCTTCATTACAGGCAGCACTCTCCCTCATATTTAGCTCGAATCTTTTTGTATTTTTGTGCTAAGTCCATACCATCCACATGCCACAAACCCTGCACTATGGACTATTCAGACAAGCAAGAGCCCATCGCTATTGTTGGTGCAGCATGTCGCTTTGCTAGCGAGGCGTCATCCCTGGGCTCTCTATGGGATATGATCAGCAAGGTCAAGACAGGCCACTGTCCAGTTCCCGGCGATAGATGGGATAGCAATCATTGGTACCACCCTGACCCAGACCGAAAAGGCGGAATCAGTCCACAGCATGGATACTTCCTTCAACAAGACATCAGCCACTTTGACGCCCCCTTCTTCTCGATAACAGCTAAAGAGGCTGCAGCCTTGGACCCGATGAAGAGGTTATTGCTTGAAGTGAGTTACGAAAGCATCGAGAATGGTAATATGACCCTCCAAATCGGTTAAGAGATTTGATTCTAATTATGAGGCTGTAGCTGGCATTCTGGTTGAGGACCTGATGAACAGCCGTACGGGTTGCTACGTCGGTTGCATGACGAATGACTATCAAATGACCTCCTTGCACGATATTTATGATATCGGGCATACGGCAGCATCGGGTATAAGCCCAGCAATGACCGCTAATCGCGTCTCGTGGTTCTTTGGTCTCAAAGGCCCGAGTTTGACGCTTGACACGGCTTGCAGCTCCTCACTATACGCCCTCCACCTTGCATGTCAGTCGCTTAGGCTAAAAGAAACCAACATGGTAGGTCGGGATACATGTTTGCGCGAAATTATAGCTTACTTGATTCTGGTAGTCGCTCGTCGCCGGAGTCAACCTCATGATTAATCCCAATACCATGCACCAACTCGGTTCAATGCACATGCTCAGCCCTGAGGGGATCTCGCACACATTTGATGACCGTGCCAATGGCTATGGCCGTGGAGATGGCATTGGCGCTCTGATCGTCAAACGTCTGTCGGATGCTATTCGCGACGGCGACACCATTCGCGCCGTGATTCGTGGTACCGGTGCCAACACCGATGGCAAAACACCCAGTATTACACAACCAAGTTCCGCAGCACAAGCTGACCTAATCAATCAGACCTACGAGGATGCAGGGTTAGATCAGTCGGAGACGGAGTACTGCGAATGCCACGGCACGGGGACGCCAGTCGGCGACCCTCTTGAACTAACCGCTATTGCTTCGACCCTTGGTGCAGCAAGGCGTACAGCTGGAAAGACTCCTCTCTACGTTGGGAGTATCAAACCTACTGTCGGTCATACCGAGGGATGTGCTGGTCTGGCAGGAGTTTTCAAGTCAATCCTGCTACTTGAAAAAGGAATGCTGGCTCCCACGTACGGCATAGAACGGGTGAACCCGAAACTGAAGTTGAACGAGTGGAACCTTGCTCTTCCACAGAATGTCGTCAGATGGCCGACGCCAGGGTTGCGTCGGGTCAGTGTCAACTCATTCGGATTCGGCGGTGCCAATGCTCACGTTATTCTGGACGATGCCTACCACTACCTCCAAGAAAGGAGTCTGGCTGGTAAGCACAACACGGTTATACATGACTCGGATTTAGATTCCGGTCCTCATGATACACCAGTAAACGGATTCATCCACGACGCATCCAAGCAATTATTTCTCCTTAGCGGCAAAGACCAGACCGGAGCCAAGCGTGTGTCTGAGGGGTTAAACACATGGCTGCAAAGGGATTCAAAGGACAAGCGTGACCCATACTTCTTGGAGAATCTTGCATACACACTCGCGCTGCGCCGCACACATTTAGAGCACAGAACTTTTGTGATTGCAAGTTCGCTGTCCGAGCTCACAGAAAGACTATCGAAAGGGTTGCCAGCAGCAACTCGATCACAACGTCATGGCGACAACCTTGTCATGGTATTCACCGGTCAAGGTGCCCAGTGGCCAACGATGGGACGGGAACTTTTTGAGAACCCCATATTCCGCCAAAGCATTAATGTTTCACAGTCTCACCTCAAGAATTTGGGCTGCAAGTGGAATGCAATTGAAGAGTTGACCAAGACGTCCAACTCAAATATCAACCATCCACAGTACAGCCAGCCCCTCTGCACGGTTGTCCAGGTCGCATTAGTCGATGTTCTTCGCTTCTGGAAGATTTCACCAACAGCTACAATCGGACACTCGAGCGGTGAGATTGCCGCCGCATACGCCGCATCGCTTTTGACCCACCACGACGCCATAAAGCTGGCCTATGTCCGAGGTCTCAGTTCTGCCGCTGTCTCTAAACAAGGTGCAATGATGGCTGCTGGGATTTCTCAGGCTGATGCCCAGATGTACATTGAGAAAGTTCCACACGGATCTGCGGTCGTGGCCTGCATAAACAGTCCCTCCAGTGTGACACTCTCTGGCGATGTCGACGCCATAAACCAATTAGAAACTCTGATTTCTAGCGACAGTAAATTCTCCCGTAAACTGAAGGTCACAACCGCGTACCACTCTCCTCACATGTGCGAGGTCTCGCCGAGCTATCTTGGGATGATCGGTGAAATATCACCGAAGCAGATGGATGAGACGGATAGCAGCCCTGTCATGTACTCGACCCTTACCGGGTCCAAGGTCTCTTCTACCAAAGAACTGAACGCCCAGTATTGGGTCAACAATATGCAGAATCCCGTGCAATTCTCACAGGGTCTCTTAGCGTTACTAAAGCATAAGAAAGTGGCCCCAGGCGGTACCCGCCCAGTAGCCGTACAATGGGGAGGTTTTCTCGAGGTTGGCCCTCACGCAGCTCTCAAGGGACCGTTGCGACAGATCATTGACGTGAGCAACAACAAGTTCGCCAAGTCCGCGCCTTACGCCTCTATGCTTGTTCGGGGTAAAGACGCAACGGAAACATCCCTGAACGCTGCAGGAGTACTCTGGGCTGCGGGTTGCAAGGTTGACATGGGTGCAGCCAACCAGCACTCAACGGTCAACAACACCCCTCAGATGCTTTGCAACTTGCCTTCTTATCCCTGGAATCATACAAGGAGCTTCTGGCACGAATCGTATTCGTCACGCTCTTATCGCTTCCCTCCCCACGTGCGCAGTGACTTTCTGGGCATGCCGGAAGATTCCCAGAACAGCCACGAGCCACGGTGGAGAAACTACCTGCGCGTCTCCGAGAATCCATGGATTGAAGACCATACAATCACGGGAACTGTGCTGTACCCAGGGGCAGGCATGCTTGTCATGGCCCTAGAAGGCGTACTGCGCACCGCCGACTCGTCCAAGAGAGTTGAGGGTTTCCGGATCACCAATGTCATGTTCGAGCGCGGACTCGTGATATCTTTGGATGACGCGTCGCCTGTGGAGACCCGTATAAGTTTCCATCCGCACAGTACGAAGACCGACTCGTGGATCTTCACGGTCTACTCGATGACCAAGGGCTCGCCGTGGGCAAAACACTGTGGTGGAACCGTTGCTCTCGTATACGAGAAGGAAGCGAGCGAAGTTGAAGAGGGTAGCGTGGATGCCTTGTGGCAGAAACAATTGGGTTTGCGTAAGACCCTGCTCTCCGCCAGCGACTCCGCGGCTGTCAACGTTGATGAGTTCTACAAAAATCTGGACAACATTGGCATGCAGTACGGTCCAGCGTTCCGTAACTTGATGTCCCTCACGGCAGTGCCATCTAAGGACGCCTCCTACGGATCTGTGGCTGTTCCAGATACCAAGTCGACAATGCCCAAACATCACGAGTCCCCCCATGTCATTCACCCGGCAACCATGGACTCTATCTTCCACCTGGTGATTGCTTCTTTCAATACCGGCCGGCCGGTAAAACAAGCCATGGTGCCTTATAGCATCGAAGAGATTTACATCGCCCGTGATCAGCTAAAGGAATCCGGGGCGCTCTACTCCGGCTATGGTCGCGTGCTGTCCCATATCGGCCATGAGATCACCACTGAGCTGATTGTCTCTGATCAGGAGTGGGCAAAGCCAAAGCTTACTGTGAAAAACTTTGCCCTTCGTCAGGTTACGTCTGGAGACGGCTTGGAGACGGCGGGTACCGCATCGTCGGGGACCATCAAGAACTGCGCGGGGATCACCTGGATTCCCGATCCCACTTTCTTGACCGGCAACAAGGATCTTGCAAAGCTCGTATCATCCGGGAAGGCGGCCGCGTCGATCGACACCTGGCTAGACTCGGTGTTCCTAAAGACGTCGAACAGCACCGTACTTGTTGCCATGTTCGATGAGTCCGAATCCAGCATCGATATTCTCCTTCGCCTCAATTGCCGAACGTATGGACCCAAACAGATCATTGCCCTCGCTACATCCGAGTCGGGATCGCAGTTGATGCGAGCCACGCTTGGCGAAGGTGCTGAGAACACGACTATCACCTATAAGTGGTTGCCGGAGAGCGATCTTCTTCAGACGCTGGCTCCAGAAGCCAATGATCTCGTCATCGGCTTGGGAGTTCCTGACATCGCGAAGAACGCTGCGACGCTTGCGAAGCTGGCTCCACTGGCGTGCCTCACTCACGCTGGCCAGCCAGACGAAGTCGACATCGTTGTGCCAGGTAGCAAGTGCGCTGGCCGCCTTGTCGGGAACTCGATCTACGCCTTGTTCGTATCAAGCACGAATTCGCCCTCGGCTGAGCTGCCTGACTCTGTTGTGCTTCTCTTGCCTGTGTCGCCATCCTGCACCCTTTCTACATTTGCTACGACAATCCAGACCAAGCTTGAAAGCTCCGGTGCATCAGTTGCACGAACAAATCTGACTTCGAGCGGCGTGTCTTCACTCGGCGGAAAGTCTGTCATTTCTCTCCTCGAGATTGATAGCCCACTGGTGTATGCCTGGGATGAAGACCAATTTCGCGCATTTAAGACACTAGTCTCCACGGTTAAACATCTTTTCTGGATTACTCACGGGAGTGTGCTTGAGAGTTGGTCGAACGGTGTTGAATTCGCAACAAGCCAGGGTTTGTTCCGAGTGATGCGCAACGAATACCCAGTCGCAATTTTGCCCTCTCTGGACCTGTCCGCGGTAGCTGATATTTCCAGTGCCCAATACCCAGATCTAGTTCTTGACGTTTGGCGAACGTCTCTGACCGAGGACGCGGAAATGGAATACGCTGAAGTCAACGGCTTGATTTACATTCCTCGTGCCACAGAAGATGCTGGCTTCGACTACGAACTGCAATTGGCAAGTAATACCGCGAAACCGATCTTGTCTGCCCTGGGTGCTCCGGGAAAGCCACTGAAAGCGAACGAGTCTGGAAACGCCCAAGGTTGCATCTGGATCCCGGACGAACAGGCCGAATCACCACTTGAAGCAGGCGAAGTTGAAGTCAAAGTTGAGTATGCTGGACTTGAAACCGGTCAAACATTAAACTCTGTTCATCATGCTGTTGGCGTCGTTACTCGTCAAGCCGGCTCGGCCAAAACCTTTGAGCTTGGTCAACGTGTCATTGTTTTCTCCCACGCTGCTGCAAGGACTCATGTCCGCCAAAACCGGGCCCTGGTTGCGCCACTGCCCGAAGGCCTTGAGCCGCAGGAGGCTGTTGCGCTCGTTGGACCGTTGATAACTGCGCAGTATGCGCTTGTTGAGATAGCTCATCTGAGTCACGGCCAGGCATTGCTGCTCGACAACGCAGCAAGTGCGGTTGGACAAGCCCTGATACAAGTTGCCAAAGCCGTTGGGGCCAACATTTTTGCTCTAGTCCACAGCAGAGCAGAGCGAGACATCATCGCTGACCGATTTGGGATCCCTACTGACCACATCTTCGATTCGGGTTTGGGCAATTTCGTGCCACTCATTCAAAGTGCCACCCAAAACCGCGGAGTTGACGTTGTTGTCAGCCAACAATCGGGCGCACACGTCGCCGGAGCCGTGTCGATTCTGAGCGACTTTGGTCAATTTATCGACGTCAACGGCGAGAGCTCTAGAGCTCTTTTTCCGGCCTCGAAAACAAACGTGACTCTCGCTCACATCGACATGGCGGCAGTGATACAAGGCAGACCAAGTATCGTCAGCAAGCTCTTCCAGCAGGCCTTCAACGAGTACACCCTCCAAGGGCCTTCCTCGCTGGCGGTGCTGCCGGTTACCAATCTTTTGGCTTCGGTGAACAACATCCAGACCGAGCAAGTTGTCGTGTCCTTGAATGATGCAAGTCCTGTGCTCATGCCTGCACCCCCGTTCCAGGAATTGAAGCTTGACAGTGAAGCAACATATGTGCTGGCCGGTGGCCTGGGTGCTCTTGGCTTGGACATTGCCAACTGGATGATCGAACGCGGTGCCAAGAACCTGGTTTTTCTGTCTCGATCGGGTGGGTCAAAGAATCAACAGGATCTACAGAAATTCGCTGGGCGTTCTGTCCGAGCCGAAGCGTTCAAGTGCGATGTCAACGATGCTGCCAGCATTGCCAAAGTATTCGACACCCTCAAAGCCAGTGGTAGGAGGATTGCTGGAGTGATTCAATTAGCCATGGTTCTCGAAGACGGCATTTTCGACAACATGTCTTTCGCTCAGTGGCGTCATGCGATTGAACCGAAGACCAAAGGCTCACGGAACCTCCTAGCCAACATCTGGCCTGGTGATAAGCCCTTCTTCATTCTACTGTCGTCCATCACCGGTGTTATTGGCAACACGGCGCAAGCAAACTACGCTTCTGGAAACACTTTTGAGGACGCGTTGGCACATCATGCTCGCACCCATCTCGGCATCAACGCTACCAGCATTGACGTCGGCTTGGTTTCCGATTCCTCGCACTTTACGACAGCTGGCGAGTTTGGTGACCTCGCCAGCTATCTGGGTAGGTACCAGCACGGTTGGCGCGGCCTGCAGACGAACCTCGAAGAGCTCGGCGTCGTGATGCGAGCTATCATGCGAGGCGCCACCACAAATGGACAGAGTGCGCCCGCCCAGGTAGTGCTGGGTTTGGGCAACCGCATTGAGCACAACGAGAGCACAGGAGGCTTCTCGAGGGACAAGAAATTCGAGCTCCGCGTCGTCGAAGTCGGAAACCAAGCCGGGGACAGCAAGGCGAAGCAGGACGTGGGCACCCTCTTGTCCAATGCAAAGAGTATAACAGAGGCAGCAGCAGCCGTGGAAGAGAATATCAAGGACCTGGTCGCTGCGGCCATGGGTGTCTCTTTGGAAGAGGTCGATGCTCAGAAACCTCTCTATGACTATGGTGGTAAGTCATATATTTCCCATTCTCTACAAGATCATGACGTGGCTAACAAGTTTTTCGCTGCAGTTGATTCACTACAGGCCGTCGAGATTCGGAATCGCGCCCTGAAGAACATGCGAAGTGATATTTCGGTCTTTGATATTCTGAGTGCTATGCCGCTGGCCGATGTAGCGGCCAAGATTGCGGCCAAGAGCCAATTGGTCAATGTCACTGCGGGTGAAGATTGAAGAGTTTAGAAGTGCCTACGCTCAGGTGTACCTACTCGGTTATAGTTAGACTTTGGATATACGTTGAGCGAGGATTCTCTTTTTTGTGATTACAGAGGGGTGACAGCGAAAAGGAGTAATCGATTTTTTAACGTTTTTCAACGTGTTATAACTTAACGAAAAAAATAGTTAAAAATATAAGAGATAGAGATTATTAAAGAGAAAAACTATAATATTCTTTTTAAAATTTTAGATTCTAATTATTAAGTATATATAGAACTTCTATTTCTTTCTAAAGTTAGGGGTTTTTTTTTCTTCTACTTTAGAGAGCTACTACTTTTTATTTTCAGTATCTTTTTAGCTATATTTTATATATATAATATAGTTATAGTATAACTATAATATACTAGACTTTTAGCTAAATCGTATTACTAGTTTATATTATATAGAAACTTTTAGTTTTTACGCGTTTAGGAGTATAATTATATATTTAACTAAGCTAATACTTAGTTTGATAACCCTTAGCTATCTTTACTACTATATATCGCCGAGGGAGAGATAATATACAGTTATCTATAGCTGACTGGGCTATAGCTAGCCACTCCTCCTTTATCGCCTCCTTAAAGACCTTTATACTCCTTTCGTTAACTCCGATCCCTAAGCTCTTTCTAGGGCGTTTATTTAGCCTATCTTTAAGTATACTCCATACATTTTCAATAGGATTTAGATCCGGACTATAGGCGGGGTGAGGATAAAGCTTAACTTTATTCCTTTTAAACTAATCCTTAACCGGCTTAGCTTTATGGAGTTTATGGTTATCTTGCTGAAATTTCCACCCTATATAGATAATTAGTATATAATCTAGAAATATAGCTAATATATATATATATATATATATATAGTAATATATATATATATAAAGGAGTAAAATAGAGATAGGTTACTTACCGCGTTTTATATACTTTTTAAGTACTAGATTAAGTACCTCTCGTATATATCTTCTATTATTGAAAGGTATAGAAGATATTGGGTCTCTTATAAAGATTAATTCGGATCTTCCTCCTATCTAAATAGCTCCCCAAACCGAGATAGTTATATCTCTAGCTATATCTTAATTAGTATTATAGCTATTAAAAAACTAATTAAATAGAAAAATTTACTATAAAATATAGAATAAAATAGCCTACTAGGATTTTTTTTAACCTTACTTTTATTAGTTGTAGAAACTAATTGTCTTCCAGCCTTTATAGAGCTAAATTTACGATAGTACTCCTGCCTAGCTCCGTGCCCCCTTTGTATAGAGCTTTCATCTGAAAATATAATCTTTTTAAGATTAATTTCCTTCTCTTCTAGCTTCTTGAGCTGCTCTTTAGCGTATTTAACTCTTAATTTAGCTAATTTAGCCGAAATAATAGCCTTTTTAGTAGCTATATTAGTAGTAACTCCCTCCTCTTTAAGTACTCTTTGTAAACTCCTTTTACTAACTCCTAAATCATTTTCTATTATTAATCTCTTATTAATCTTTTTAGGGGACCGAATTATATCTCTTTTAATAACTCTTTTTTACCTAGGAGTTACCTTCTTTTTAATTACCCCTTTATCTACCTCCTTTTTACTCCTTTTAGCTTTAATCCTTTTAATAGCATTATAAATAGATTTAATATCTTTTTTAAGGACGTTACTAATTATATTAGGTAGAGTATTAGCCTCTAATAGAAGCTGGACTTTAGATTCGAATTTTGAAAGATTTTCGGCCATTTTAAAGGATATAGGAGGAAAGGAGGAAAACTGAAAAAAGATTCTTACTTATAGACTATAGACTAATATTTTAGTAATATATTACGTAAGCTTTTTATTTTTTTAAATTTCTATTTTTTTTAAATTTAATATAAAAATATACCTAGTTAAGTAATATATAGTAAAAATTTGCTTATATAATCTTTTCTAGCCTAATTAGGTATTGTTAAAAAATTAGACTTTTTTATACGTAAATTAAAAAGTTCTACTACTTTAAAAATAACCTAAAAAAATCTACCTAGTTCTATACTAGATTACGTAATATATTATAGCTTTTATATAAATATTATACGCTAAACTAAAAGAAGAGATCTTTAGCTATAAAACTAACTATCTCTTATATTTTTAGCTATTTTTTTCGTAAAGTTATAATTAGTTAAAAAACGTTAAAAAATCGATTACTCCTTTTCGCTGTCACCCCTCTGTATGTTGTTGCTTCGCTGGATTAGTTCTGATAACTCGGATGCGGTTCCATGGTACTGTCCTCTTCAACGATTCGACTCTAACCATGCGTAAGTTATTAGAGGATACAAAGGCTATACGGGTAAAGATTAAGAGTTTATCGTTTGCAAAGCTTAATTAGAGGGTTACCTACTATATATTTTTAATAGCGATAAGTTAGATAAACCTTATTAAACTCTTCTTATTCTACTAATTAGAGAAAGAGAATAGTAGAGATTATATTATTATCTTTACTATAGAGAACTATTTTAAAAGTTATATCTAAAGTTATAAAAATACTACCTTAGCCCTATACTAGTACTAATCTCCTTAGTATAAATTTTCTTTTATAAACTCCTTAATAATACTAGTAATACCTTATATTTCTTCTTTTTATAAGATTTCTTTATTATACTAACTCTATTAGATCTTATAATAAATACTTCTATATTTTCAATAATTAATACCCTAAAGTATTCTTTTATAGGTAAATTTATCTTTTAGATTTCTAGTCTAAATAGATATTTTAGATATTTCTTTAATAACATCTTTATTATATAAGCTGTATCTTAGTAATCTTAGATTTTAAATATTTATATAGGTATAGCTTAGTAGTAAATCTTTTAGAAAATTCTAGGGTCTATATCTTATACTATAGAGGTATAGATTATTAATTTTCCTTAGTAAATTTAGGTAGCGAACTTACTAGAGTAGTTAACTTACTAGTAAAATATATTATATATACTTTTTATAAAGCTTCTTCTCTTTACTAAAGAGTATATATAAGATAGGCTTTAGATTATAGTAATAGAGGATAAGGTATCTACTTATACTTATTACTATTAGAAGTTACTCTAGTATAGTAACTCTCCTAACTATAATTATATTAACCCTTACTAGTTCTATATAAAGAAAGAAACTATAAAGAATAGAGCTCTTTAATTAAAGAGTAAGGCTTATTAAGTATAGGAGAAATATTAGAGAGATCTTGTAACGGAGGCTCTGCAAAGAGACCCCATATTATATGACTTGGGTGGTAATACCAAGCCCCTAAGGAGGGACTGCGCTACGCCTGCGTATAAAGGGCGCCCCTCTTGCGAAGATAGTTCAGCAAGTATTATTTTATCAATCAACTCTCTTTCTAGAGATAACTGTCATCCCTTCACTATCTATCGTGACCTACGACAAGTACTATTGTCTTCCAGTTACTACCTTACAGATCTTCTATAAAAGAATATTTTATTATAGATTAAGTATATCCTTATCTATATCCTAAAAATTATTAAGTTAGAGAGTAGTAGTAATAAGTATATAGAGAGTATGAGGTTTAGGGTAAAGGTAGATTAAGAGAGAGATTAGCGTTTTAGTGGCGTTTTAGGTGGCGTTACAGCGTACCCCTATTAGATATGACTTTTGAAACGGTCCTCCTTATATTCGAGTTCTATCTAGCATGATTGCTTAACCCAAGCAGACAATTTTAGAAGTGCCTACGCCCTAGGATTACCTACTAGGCTATCGCAAGTCTTAGGATCTACTTGAGATTATTAGACACATGTAGGTTGTGTTTATTTTAGACACTAAGGATAAAGGGGAAGAGGTAAGAAACGTAGTCACAAGCGCAGATAGTATTCCATTAAGACTGTCAACTTGGTATTACCTTTCCTATCTCTAACAATTTGATACAATCACCGAACCCAAGTAGTTCAAGTTGGCGAGCGACGGCATAATAATATAGTCGAAGCCGTTTAAAAGCTCACCATAACATCCGCAAGAGCTGCCGTTTCACTCGCGATATCCCTTTTACCGCAGGTCATTCTGATTTGGTCGTCCCCGGGTGCACTTCAGGTCATTTTCACCTTCTCCCACCGCATCAAAAGCCCTACTGCCAGTACCGTCGCAGCTCCTGAGACCGATATGCCATAGACATTGGCAATAGTGCTTGCGATGGCATCCGACGTAATTTTACGTACCTCGGGAGTGCTGTCGCTGATGATAGCGGAGTATCCACCGGCAAGTGCTGCATGAATCTCACTAGAGGAATATCCCCTCCCGTTAAGGGCGCTTTTCAAGGTATTGAAACCAACGTTCTGAAAGAGCGTCCCTGCTATAGCCAATGCCAAAGCTCCACCACCTAGTTGCGCCACGTTGATGAAGCTGATGGCCGATGTTGCCTTCTCAGCCGGGGATTTGACAAGAGCGATCGAGTAGGCAGCTTGTAGTGTCAGACCACACCCAGCCCCGATCAAGACCTGAAATCCATAGATGTTTCCCGTAGGTGTTGTAGCGGAGATATGGAACATGAGCACACTCCCGACCAAGGCCAGTATGCCGGAAATGACGTACCAAGCAGCGTAAAGGCTTAGTTTCGGCAAGAGAACTCCGGATAGAAGGGCAGTAAATATCATCAAGAATATGAAGGGCAGAAGCCGACCCGCGACGGCGATAGCGCCATCTCCCTTTGTGAATTCGAAAAAGAGAGGAATGTAGTAGATGTTGAAGAAGTTGACAGCAGTGGTGGCGGCAGTTCCAATGTACAACAAAAGCAACGTCCGACTTTTAAGGCACCAAACTGGAAAGATTCGATCTTCTTTGGTCGTCAAGAATGCAGTCCATTGTTGAAGCACAAAAAGAATGGTGGTGACCACAGTCATGACCCAGAGGGTGATGACTGAGCCCGAGTTCCACAGCCACTGAGAGCCACTGTACGTGCACGCGGTAATGAAGAGGGCGTACATTGCAGCATTGAGTAATGCGCCAAGCCAGTCCAGGTTCTTGATCCGTGGTAGGATCTTTTCGTGGCGATGTGCGCCGTGGCGCGGGAACCAATAGATGTAGATCGGGGCAGTAACCGCTGCGAGAACGAGGTTGATATAGAAGGCCCTTTGCAAGATCAGTTGATGAAGGTTGAAGCATCTTTGTTGCCCGCACTCACCAACGCCAAGTTGCTTTACTCTGAGCAAATCCGCCACCGATGACAGGTCCAAGGACGGCGCCTAGACCCCAGAAACTATCACGGGTGTCAATTTCAGAGTTCCACCATCAAGGCTAGTCGATGGGAGACATACGCGCTGATCAAGGCGGTGTAGAGCGGCCGTTGGCCTGGGGCCGGAAAGATGGAGATGTAGGTCATGCATCTTTTCCGATAGTCAACGTCGACTCATTACAGCAGTGTCATGATTGCACTCACCCAAGATACATGCCGGCTCCACCTATTCCTGCCACGACTCGACCGACAGTCATAGCCTTCATATTGGGAGCCGCACCACAAATTGCACTGCCGACCTCGAAGGCGACGATGCTGCCTAGGTACAACCATTTGACCTCCATCTTGTTGTACAAAGAGCCGAACAGCGAGATGGTGGCGACCGAACCGAGCAGAAATCCAGTACCAACCCATGGCAGCATGTTCAGTTCACCGAGAGAAGCCAGAATGGGTCCTTGCACATCAGCAGCAATCGTGGAGTCCAGTCCATACAGGAACGCGGTCAGGTACAGCCCAATGCATACACTGAACCACTGAAGATTGCTCATTTTTACGACCGCAGCATCTCCCGCCCCTTGCTCAGGCGTAGCCGAGCCATCTGTGTCGACGGCAATGGACTCGGTGGGCGAGTGACCAGTGGGTGGCAGCTTTTCAGCAACATCTCGCGAATAGACGTCGTTGGCGGACTCGGTCTCTGAGCTCATAATGGCGTGCACAGCAACACTGATGATGGTGCAAAGTTAAAACAAAATACGACGTATTAAACGTATAGGATGGGCGATGCTCTGGTGGCACTCCTAGTCATATGTGAGGAAGCGACGAACGTGGTGAGCTAACATACGTACCTGCAGGAGGGTACGAGGCATACGTGCTCTGTACGAGGCAGGTATTAATAATAATAAAAACAGGCTGCATACACTGCAGGCAAGCCAAATGCAGCTGGGCTTGCGGATCAGCTCCCGGCTGACGCGATCGACATTTGCATGTTTGTCCGCAAATGGTTGGCGCCGCGTTCCATCCATTTAAGGGAAAGAGCACATGTAGTGCTGCCTTGGTGCCGTCCGGCCCGAACCGAATCAAGTAAACGCCAAGTGCGTAGATTTACGTTTGGAGACCCTGTACGTAGCCTTGGCATGCTCATTTCCCAGACCCACCCCCACTCTACTTTCGCTAGACACCATAGTAGTCATCCTCAACCGGTGAACCGGTCAGCCTGGCTCGCTCCGTCGGCTCAACTTTCTCCCCTGCGGTGCAATATTACCCCGAACCGTTTGCTGCGTGGACTAATGCCAAGTGCTCTCTATCCGTGGCGGTGTATGAAAGACTTAGCTAGCATTTACAGAAAGGATATACGTACGTTCTATGCTTTTTGGATCCTGTTGTACCGTTTGTGTGTGTGTGTATTTGCGTCCGGAGGGCAGTATTATCTACTACCTTCTTGAGAAACCTCCTATAGGGTATAAGTGGATATGTGATGGGAAAAACGAGCATAGGAATAACTAGGAGATAAGTGTAAGGGGTTAGTAAGGATATAGGCTAAACCTAGTTAGGCTAGCGTGCGCGCTAGGCCTAACCTACGGCTAGGGAGAGGCTTGTTCTAGGCTAAGGCTAAGCCGCGTTCTACAATAGTACTAGTATTAGATAAGATGGATAGAATTTAGGCTGGCCTAAATTCCATTATACCCGGAAAGCTCTATTATACCCGGAAAGCTCTATTATACCCGGAAAGCTCTATTATACCCGGAAAGCTCTATTATACCCGGAAAGCTCTATTATACCCGGAAAGCTCTATAGTATACCCGAACGCTCTATACTATACCTAGGAGCTTAGTAATCCGAGGTCTTATATAAGATAAGATAATAGAAATTAGGTATACTAAATTTCTACTAAGTATCTAAGATTATAAGTTTAAGGGCTTATTATATTATTAATAAGCTATATAGGATTAGTACTATTAGAAGACTACTTAACTACTTAATAGAGATTAATAGATCTCTACTATCTAGGTAAAGAGGCTTTAGTAAGCTTAGTAAAGATAGATATATAAACTAGTAGAAAGTATAGTTAATAGGTATAGAGATTAATTAATTAATTAGTAATTTATTAATTAAGTTTATTATATATATTTATTATACTCTAAGCTTATCTTATTTAAATAATCCCTAAATACTACTTAAAACCTAATAAGAAGAGTATAATTCTTTAGATCTAAAAAGCTTATATAGATTATATAATATATTTTATAAGTAAGTCGCCTACCTAAGCGAGTCGCCTACTAAATACTAGTATAACGTCTATATAATAACTTTATATAATATTATAACTATACTACTAGGAAAAGATCTATACTAAAGGTAATATATAGCTTACTATATCTAATATTACTTTAGACTAGTTCTATAGTAAAAGACGCGCTACTATAGTATATAATATCCCTTAAATAATAGTATACAACTAACGCGCTAGATAATACTTTTAACGCGACTACGAGCTAAACTTAAAGTACCTTATAAAGCTAGAAGAGGAGATAATTATATAGTATACTATATACTTAAGGAGTCTAAGCGTATAGTACTATCCTTAAAAGTAGATATATAAGATATAGCTAATAAACTACTAAGAGAGCGTAGTAGGAAGCCTATTAGTAAGAACTAGGTTAATAACTTTATTAGGTATACTCCTAAGCTACGAATATAATAGAGTTTCTCGTACGATTACTAGTAAGCCGCCTACGAGGACCTAGTAATTATCTAGCCCTAGTTTATACTAGTTAAGAAGATAAAGATAAAGTATAGTATCCTAGATAAAGATACCTATAACTTTAATAAATCTAGCTTCCTAATAAGTAAGATATTATCTTAGCTAATTATTATAGGCTTAGATAAACCTAGGAAATAGAAGAAACTATAGCCTAGTAATCGCGAGTAGGTAACTCTAGTATAAGGCGTTAGTATAATAGAGCGTATTATCCTACTCTTTATTATCTTTACTAGTAAGATCCTTATCTCCTCCTAGTTTAAGGATCTACCTCGCGACTAGATTATTAACGTCTCTCCTACTAGCTAGATTAATAATAACCTTATACTAGTATAGCTTAAGCACTTCAACGCCTATATAAAGGCTTATACTATTAGGGTATATAGGTTACTTATTATTAATAGCTACGAGAGCTACTACTTAGTAGAATTCTAGGATTACTATAAGGAGAATAAGATTATAGCTCTCTATATACTACTATACTTATCGCACCTACTATAGCCTCTTAATATCGTCTACTACTTACTACTAAAGCGCTTTTATAGTAATAGGATCTCGCTCTTAGTATATAGCTATATCTACTATATTAATAAATTAACCTTCCTACTAGCCTTTAAAGTAGCTTATATAAAGACTTTTATAGAGGTAAACGTTTATATAGGGTTTTAAGGCGCTAGATTAGCCCTATATAACCTAGAGGCTATATTATTAAAGCTAGATATATAGCTACGTACGCTAATACCGTATATACTAGGTACTATTACTTAGTAGGCGTAAATACTATATAACGCTAGCGAGATAGAGGCGTAATTAATACTAATTTAAAACTATATATAAATCTATCCTAGGTCTCTAGTAAGTTCTCTAGATAAGTAGGTTAGGTAGCTTATAGCTTTTAGTACTTAGTTCTTTCTTATAGACTAAATATTATAGTATTCTATTTTAGAAGATTAATTACTTATTCTACTTCTTTAATCTTCTTCTTATTATAGACTATAATAATACTATTTTTTACTATATAGTATAACTTATAAGCTATAATCTAACTACTATAGGCTTTAAGTATTAATATAAAATTCTTTTATTATAGTAGAGATAAAATAATATATTTTATAAGCGAGTCGCCTACCTAAGCGAGTTACCTACTAAATACTAGCGCGACGCCTATATAATAATATTATATAATATAATAATAATTTTTTATAGTATATATATTAGAATAGTATTAATTAGAAGTATTACTATTATCTATATTCTCTATTTCTACCTTATATATATAAGAGTTATACCTAATCTTACTATAATAGCTATAGTATTACTCTATACGTACCCTCTTTATAGGCTACTTACTATTATTATAACTACTACCCTCCTTTTCTATAATTAAGTTAGATACCTTACTAATTATAAGAGTTTCCCCTATCTATATATATTACCTCTTATAGCTCTTATACTATATAGCTACGTTAATTACCTCTTAAAGGTATACTATTTCTTCGCGTATTAATACTATCTTATATATAATCTACTAGGTACTCTTAATTAATTCTAATACCTAAAAGAATATACTATTATTATAAGGTACTAGGCTAATTAAGGCTAGGTCGAGCTAACTAGTACTAGTAGAATATATAATTAGTTATATAAAATTAAGCTAGTTTATACTATTATAAAGTAGTAATTACTCTATATAGTAGTAAAAATAAGCTTAGGAATATCTAGAAGATAAGTTATTATTCTTTCTCTCTAAGAGAGAACTTAACTATATACTAAAGGAGTACTAGAGACTACTTCTTCCTACTCTATATTTATATTTTCTTTATATCTAATTAATAGTTTTAGAGATACTCTAAGTATTTAGTAAAGAGTATATACTTTAAGCTTTTAGTATTTAGCTATTTACTCTAAGCTCTATTTCTTATAATAAACCTCTTAGATAACTCTATACTTAGGATTTACCTATACTTAGAATAGAGTAATTAATCTCTTTTTATTATATAGTATAATTATAGTTTATACTCTATTTAGTATACTCTTATAGTTATACTAGATTTTTATTATAGGCTAAGACGCTCTATATAGTATATATACCTTTATTATTAATCTATATACTTACTTAGCTATAAATACTCTAGATTATAATAAGCTAGAGTAGTATAACTACTTCGATTATTATATATACTATAGCTCTAGTATATTATCTTAGTAATACTCTCTACTCTTACTCTATCTTAATTATTCTATTAAGCTAATCTTTTAGCTTACTACTAAAATCTTTATAGAAAGTAATAAATAAAGCTAGTAATAAGTATAAGTATATAGATACTAAACCTACTACTTATATTACTTAGAGTAAAGCTCCTATATAGTTATTATCTCCTTTAGAAACTTCTAAGATAAAAGCTTATTATAGAATAAATAAAAAAGGTAGCTTTACTAAGAATCTAGTTAATATTCTAATATCTTCTCTAACTAGTTAGTTTAATAATACTAATATTAGAGCTTTATAACTATTAATAAGTTACTTACTAAATCTATAAAGTATTATTACTAGAAGTAAATAATATAATCTAAGATTAATAAAGCTTTAAGTATTAGTAATTATCGGTAATACTACTTCCTTTTAGGTACTATCTTACTAGAGCTTTTAGTAATTATTATATACTAATCTTTTACTAACGTAGTTTACTATCGAGCGCCCCACCCTACCGAGCGCCCTACTATAATTTACTAGTAAAAATTAATAAATTACTACCTAATATCTCTAGAACGACTAGGTAGAATTAGCTAGAAATTTTACTAGTAATAGATATATATATATTCTATAATCTATTAGAATTTATAGTTAGTACCTCTAATATTACGTAAGCTATTAGAGCTTAAAGTAAAATTTTCTACTATTACTACTTTCTTATATAACTATTAAACTAATATAGCTATAGCTTTAAAATATTAAATATAGATTTTAATTATATTAAATAAAATTATTTAAAAGTAAGGTAGGTTATACTAGATTAGGATTAGTACCTATAAGGGTTAGAAGGATTAAGCGAGATAGTCTTCTATCTTTAATAACTTAGTTAATATAGAAGATATCTCGATTAGGCTAGTAAATAGGTTAGGGTTAGGTTAGAGTTATATAGACTTTAGGTTTAGGTTAAGTTAGAGTTCTTACCCCTCTAGGTTAGATTAGGTTAGGGTTATATAGGCCCTAGGTATAGGTTAGGTTAGGATTAAGGTTAGGTTACCTACTAAAGTATAATATTCTATAATTATTACCTATATTAAAATAGTATAAATATAAGATAAGTAGTATAAAAAAATTAAAATTATTAGTTAGACCTAAGGTAACCTAGTCCGTACTAACTATACCTATACCTAGAGCCTTTATAACCCTAACCTAATCCTAACCTATTACTAGTACTAACCTAGTAAATATAGGTTAGGTTAGGTTAGATTATTATATAATCTAACTTAACCCTAACCTAGCCTATACCTATTTACTAGCCTAATCTCGATATAAATTTAATATAAGGTATAAGATATATAGTTCTATATATAGTAAAAGTTATAGCTAATTCGTATTAAAATCTATAAAGTTATTAAGTAAAAACTAGTTTCTTAAGCTCCTCTACTTCTTAAGCTAATAGCTTACGTAATATTAGAGGTACTAACTATAAAATTCTAATAGATTATAGAATATATATATATCTATTACTAGTAAAATTTCTAGCTAATTCTACCTTATCGTTCTAGAGATATTAGGTAGTAATTTATTAATTTTTACTAGTAAATTAGGGTAGGGCACTTAGTAGGGTAGAGCGCTCGATAGTAAACTACGTTACTTAGCCTAGTAAGCTTATATCTCGTAATACTACTTAATTAACTCTTCTTAGTAATTATTTCTCTAATTCTATATTAATTAGAAGGATTTTCTCTTTATTTAATTAATCTACTAATAAGTTTTCTAATCTAGTAGGTAATACTTTAGAGAAAATAACTTTTATTAATAAGGTAGTTTAGTTATTTACTTTATAAGTACTCTTCTTTTATTCTTTTCTAATACTATACTTAATATATTACTCTAAGAATATAAGGGATTATTAGTAGAAGTTAAGATAGGTTCGAATAATAAGGTATATATTAATATAAGACGAATTCTTAAGAAGCTATTAGCTTCTTAGAGGAAGATATATATATCTATATAGAGGTATATAATCTACCTATTATAGGCCTAAGGTACTTCTAGTAGGTTACTAAAGGGTATTCTTTAGAATTATACCTATAACTATAGGATATAGGTATATAATCTACCTAAGGTATCCCTAGTAGTTTACTAAAGAGTATCCTTTAAGGAAATATCTATAATAATAGCTTCTTTCTTTCTTATACTTTAACCTAAAGTACTAAAGTTAGTATTTTCCTCTATAGAGTACTCTTATAAGAATATCTTCTATTCTATAGCTTTCTATATTAGTCTCTATTATTTACTAATATATTATTTTATCTCTATTATATCTCTTAAAATATACCTAGAATTACCTATTATAGGGCTACTTATTATTATATTAAGTATATAAGAGTATATAGTATACTTATTTAACTCTTTTAGTAAAGGGTTTTTAATTATAATTACCTTCTTTAGTTATAATTTAAGTAATATATTTAGTATTATTATCCCTACTTTTTAGAGTCTATATTAGTAAGTTTAGATTAGCCCTTTTAGCCCTATTAGTACCTAATATAAATATATATTTATAGGTAATTAGTAAGAATTACTATATTATTATTATATAGTATTTACTAGGTAAGAGTATAGAGAGATTATCGAGTACCTATATATCTAGTAAGAGTTAGTAGGTAGATATAAAAGTTATTTATTACTACTACTTCTAGAGTATTGTTATAATAGAGGCTCTATAATAAGACCCTATATTATATAACTTAGATAGTAATACTAAGCCTCTAAGGAGGGACTATACTATACCTATATATAAAAAGCGCTCCTCTTATAAAGATAGTTTAGTAAGTATTATTTTATTAATTAACTCTCTTTCTAGAGATAACTATTATTCCTTTACTATCTATTATAACCTATAATAAGTACTATTATCTTCTAGTTACTACCTTATATAATAATACTTCTATACTAATAGTCTAGGGATAATAAATACACGCTCTCTATACTATACTATACTATAACTAAAGAGGAGAGTATATATCTAATAGTTAAATAAGAACTAATACTTTCTATAGTTAATATATAGTATAAGTATATAATAAGTACGCCTATAATAATAGATAAGTATATCTATAAAGTAACTATATAATATAATAAACTAATTAAAATTTATACTCTATATACTATTAAGGATAAGATTATATACCTAGAATAGGGCGCCTCTCCTACTATACCTACTATAGGTAACCTAGAAGTAATAATTATTTTATTATATAAGTAGGGCGTAAGTAGCCCTATAGATAAAGTAAGAGTAAAATATACTCTCTACCTAAAGAACCCTATAGAGTATAAAAGTAAGTTCTTAAAAGAATACTAGAAGCTTATATACTTTTATAAAACTACTTTTTACCTAGACCCTTATAAATATAAATATAATAAATATAAAGTCCTTTAGTCTATATAATACCTTAGGAGAGATCTATATAAACTATAGTATATCTACTATAAGTATAGCTTTAGTAATAATAAAATACTAATATAGAATTATTTTAAGAACTACCTACTAGACCTACTCTCTAACCCTATTAATTATAGTTTAGAAGTAGTTATAGTATACTTATTAGTAGAATAATATAAGGACTAAGTAGTCTAATTATTTATAGGTATTAGATTTATAGGTACCTTTAATAGTTTACCTTAATCTAGATAATAATATAATTATAGTATATAGTAAAAAGATAATTAATTAATATATAGCAATGAATTGAATTAATTAATTACTCTATTCTCTCCTTCTTTAATCGCTCTACTACTCCTCTATATACTCGTCTCTACCTAGTATACTAAGGTTTACTAGTATAGATAGTAGAGATCTGTTATCTCGGTTGTTATAGTTTAGCCCTATACTATTCGGATTGTAATGCGATAGTCTACTATATTTAGTATAGATTAATAGAATTTAGGTATACCTAATTTCTATTAATTAGCTCGCTTAGCTATTAGCGTAGCGCTAGCGTGCAATTATTAGGTCGCTCTATCGCTAGATCGCTCTATCGTATATCTAATATACCCCTTTAGCTTAATAACTCTTATTAAGCTAGACTAAGTATACTAGATAAGTATTATAGTATTAAGTTAAGTCTAGATTTTATTAAGAGGTACCTTATAAGTTACTTAGTACTCTTTTACCTCTACTAGTCTAAGTTAGGTTAAGAACCTCTCCTACTTATTTCCTAGGAGTACCTTTATAAAGCTATTAGTAGTTATCTCTATTAATAGAGTATATTAGACCTTAATTCAGCCTACTAATACCTCCTATCTTAGCTAGTAGTTATAGATATCTACGTACCTTAGTTTAGTCTAGAGTTTAGCTAGCTCTTTAGTTATAAGCTAGATCGTCTATATATTATCGCACTAGATAGTAATATAGTGCGTAGGTAGCTTAACTTATAGCTCGTCGAGTAGTCTTAACGTAAATATTACCTCTTTAGCTACTTATAATAGAGCTAAAAGTTTAGCTTTAGTAGTTAATATTATAATAGTATCCTACTTATTAGCTCTCTACGTAACTAGCCTATTAAAGAGCTTAATTATATATCTTTAGGAGCTCCTTCTATCTATTATATTATTAGTAAATAATACGTTACTAGCTACTTAAAGTAAGTCTCCTCTACTAAGCTATAGGGCTCTCTATCTTATAGCTAATAGGTATATAATTACCTAGTTAGTAGCGTCTTAGTACTCTATACTAGGATTAGAGAGGAATTAAGCTAGCTATAACGTAGCGAAAGCTATATCTAGATAAGTAGTAACTATAGTAAATAGGAGTAAGCTAATTTTACGCTAGTACTTATTAATCTTAGATAGTATTACTAAGCTAGTATAAGGCTTAAGCTTAGAGGTAGCTATTAGAGTATTGTAGCGGATATCTCGTTTATCTATAAGCTAGTTTATCTTATTAATGTATATAGTCTATAGGAGTTAGATAAGGCGTTACTCTCTATTCTAGATAATCTCTATACTAAGGAACTATTAGAGATCTACTCCTCTAGTAATAGTATATTTCTCTTTTAGGAGATTAGTTACTTACTCTACTTCCTTAGTCTTCTTTTTATTATAGGCTATAATAATATCGTCTACGTAGAAGAAGATAATAATACTATCTTTTACTATATAGTATAGCTCGTATAGTACTATCTAGAAGCCTATTCTTTTAAGCATAGTAGTAAACTCTCTCTACTATAGTAGAGGTAAGATTTATAGACTATATAGAGTCTTTTAGACCTAAAAGATAGTCCCCTTCTTCTAGTATCCCTTTAGTATCTTTATATAGATCTCTCTATCTATTGTAGTATAGATAAAGGCGTTAGTTACGTTATACTACTTTAGTTTAAGGTTGTATTTAGCTGCAATTACTATAAGCGTCTAGAAGGAGTAGCTAGCTAGTATTACGGCGTAGGTATCTTATAATATAATGTTTCTTTACTAGTCTCTATATACTACTAGTCGGGCTTTATACTTAATAAACTAGTAGTATTTATCCAACTTATAGGTATAAACCTATATATAATTAAGTATCTACTAACCTAATTGTTTAATTAGTTTAGCTAGTACTTTAGTCTATAATCTTATCTACTAATAGCTAGTTATATAAGCTTATTTAGCTTCTTTAAATAGTTTACCTATTGGATAGTTATCTAGATTTATTCAGTAGGTTAGTAGAGGTAGGAGTTGATTAAGATAGAGCTTTAAGCCTATTGCGAGTAATCTTTTTATCTTTACTTTATCTATTAGTTCTCCTCTATATTTTCCAATATTTCCTACCTAGGTACCTACTATAAAAGCTACTACCTATAGAATAGTTTTAGATAAACCTTATTTATTATAGGGATTTATTATAGGTATTAACTACTCTTAGTTTAAGCTAGTTTTAGATATCTTATCTAGTATTAGACCTAGCTAATCTCTAGCTATCAATCGAGCTAGTAGTACTACTAGTAGTAGTGATAGTAGTAGAGTTAGATAGTAATCTCTAATCTTTCTTCCTTAATAGTAGCTAGGTAGGTCTACTTTATTACTTTCGGTTAACATATCTAGTTTAGTATCGTCCTTATAGAAAGACTCTATTTCTAGCTAATAAGTTAGTATTAGGAGCTTAATAGTTCTTATATAAGTAGTAATCTCTTCTAGCGTTTAATGTATAAGATTATCTATTAAGTCCTCTATTTTACTATTAAAGATTATATACTTATTAAAGATAATATCTTAAGTACTTATTACCTTAGCTATAGATAGTACCTATATCTAGTAGATATTTAATAATTAGTATCTAACTAGGTATCCGATCTAGGCCTTTAGGTTAAGGCGTTATAGTCTTAACTTACTATAGTAGGTATTATTAGTTATAGTAAAGGCCTTATACCTATATACTTTTAGATAAGCTAGGTTTAGCTTCCTCTATAATACTATAATTCCTTGATTATAAGCTACTCTAGTAAAGAAGGTCTTATATAGTATTTTCTAGTTATTTAAGTAACTTAGTATTTAATTATAGAGGTATACTCTAGTATATATAACTTCTAGCTAGAGTTCCTATAGTAAGTTGGCGTTAAGCTATATTATACGTGATTTCTTCTTATTAATACCTCTAGTACGCTCTACTCCTCTATTTTAAGCTTATATATCTAGAGCTAATAGTTCGATAGTAATACCCTATAAGCTTAGCTACTACTAGACTTCTAGCTTTACTATTATAATCTTATTATTAGCTTTAATTATTTTAACTAATATATTATACTAGTTCTTTAAGAAGAGAATAAGGTTTATTAGTATCTTAATAATTAACTTCGCTAGTTAGTTATCTATAAAGTAGAAGTCCTACTATAGTCTAGAGTACTAGTTAGTAGCTAGTATCTAGCTCTTCTCTTTAGTAACGTTTTATAATTTATATAAGTGGAAATCAATTGCAATTCTCTCTCTAGGGCCTTTATTATTTACTCGTAGTATTTAGTTAATCTACCTCCTTATTTTAGCTCTACCGCACGCGTTATATTCGATAGTAGTTACTCCTTTAACGCGTACCCCTTAAGCTTACTAGACGAGGTACTTAATTACTACTAGTCCTAGATAGCCGAGTCTCTTATACTATAGTAGTGTAGTTACTCTAGCTAATTAAGGCTTATAGGTATAATACAACGCTTCTTATATTAGATAAAACTTAAGTACCTACTAGCTATAGATCTTAGTAAGGTCTCTAATTATCTACCTATCTAGCTTATTTAGGGTTATAGGTTCTACTTAGGTATTCTACTATATTCCTCTCTACTAGAGTAGTCGAAATAAGACTAGGTTATAGAGGATATCTAGGTATATAGCTATATTATATAGAGCTAGTCTATTTTCCTTAGATTAACTTTTTAATATTAGGTTAATAGACCTATATCCTTTTACCTATATCTTTATATTACTAGCCTATATATAGTTATCCTACTAAGGTAGGCGATAGTTATAGATATAATCTAGGTTATTTATAATATAGTAGGTCGAGCCTAAGTTAAGGATAAAGGAGTTTTAGAGTAGGTATTTATTATAGTTATTTATTATAGTAAGAGTAACTTTAGAGATTTTCTAGCTATCTAGTTACTTATCTTAGATATTAGGTATTAGAGTCTATAATTACTTAATGCGAGGTTTTATCTATCCTCTAATTAGCCCTTAAAGCGTAGTATTATACTTGCGCTTATAGTTAATAAGCTCTTATTAAGTCTTATTTAGGATCTACTACTTAGGTACCTTATCTAGGTAGATATAGTAGTAGTCCTATATATTATATAATCTACTATAAATAGGGTAATATACTCTATCTACTATAGTTATATCTTAATTATAAGATTATTTAACGTCCGCATTTTCTCTATATATCTATTAATTATAGGTTTTACCCTAGTTTTTAAGTAGCGCGCTATCTATAATAGAGGCGTCCCTTATATTACCCTAGGTAGTAGTACTACTAGTAGTAAGAGATAAGGTATTATTAACTATAAAAGTAGCCTTATATTTCTCTAATCTAAGAGGATAATTTACTATTATATACTCTTAGTAGCGTTTTATTATCTCCTTCTAGTTTATACTAGGTAAAAATCGTCTATAGTCCTAAAAGGTTATTAACTATATAGGTACTACTTTATTAATAGATACTAGGAAGTCTTAAGTAATTATATTAATTTATAATAGCTCTACTACTTAGTACGTTTCAGCCTTAGTAGTAGTATAGTTATACTTAGCTAGTTACGTATCCTAGTTCAACGTACTTCTTATAGGCTTAAGTAAGTTAAGATACCTATTATAAGCTCGTTCTTATTTAATATACTTGTCTATACTAATAGTTTATTTTAGGTTAGTTAGCTACTATCGTAGTAACTAGTCTAGTAGGTAGTACGTACGTAGTAGATATAGTAAGACTAAGGATTAGATAAGTATAATAATATACTAGATACTCGCCTACTCCTTTTCGTACTCGTATTAATTACTATAGTATTACTTAGCTAGAATCTTATAGTATTTAAGGTTCTCTTTAAAAGCTTTAAGACTAGTAGTTAAGAGTTTAGATTATCTAGTTAGATTCTAAACGTTTATAGCTAGCGTGTAGTTAGTAATTAATAGAGCTCTAACTACGTCTAGTTTCTAGATTAATAGAGTAATTATATCTAGGTTAATCTTATCCTAAATATTATATACTACGTATCTAGATTAAAGCTAAGTAATCTATATAGTATAGTCTATATCGCTCCTTAGTATTACTATTAGATCGCGTTGCGATATATAGGCTATTTTGCGTTAATTAATTAACTTAATTTAGTTAAGATAGTAAGACTCTTAATTATTAGATTTACGGGTACCTTTAATAGTTCACCTTAATCTAGATAATATTGTAATTATAGCACGTAGTAAAAAGATAATTAATTGATGTATAGTAATAAATTGAATTGATTAATTACTCTATTCTCTCCTTCTTTAATCGCTCTACTACTCCTCTATATACTCGTCTCTACCTAGTATACTAAGGTTTACTAGTATAGATAGTAGAGATCTATTATCTTAGTTATTGTAGTTCAGCCCTATACTATTCGGATTATAATACGATAGTCTACTATATTTAGTATAGATTAATAGAATTTAGGTATACCCGATTTCTATTAATTGGCTCGCTTAGCTATTAGCGTAGCGCTAGCGTGCAATCGTTAGGTCGCTCTATCGCTAGATCGCTCTATCGCATATCTAATAATAGGATACCTAAAAGTCTTTAAAGATTAGCTTCTCTCCTATATAGAAGAATAAAGGGTATAATACCTATTCTTAAAACTATAACCTTATCTATAATAAGCTATTATAAATTATTACTAGGTTCTAGCTATAAGAGAAGATCTTATTACTCTTAGCTTAATACTAGAGTAGAACCTATATAGTACGCTTAACGTGTATAAAGAATATATAAGTAGTATATATAAGCTATACTAAAAAGAAATACTATTAAAGAATAAAGTATAAAAACCCTAGAATATACTAATAGATAAGGCTTTAGTTAAATACTTTAAGTACTATAAGAATAGATATTATACTAAGAAGTATTAAAGCTTAAACCTAAATTATACTCCTATCTATATAAACTAAATAGGAAAAGACTAGGCCTTATAGTTAATATAGAGATAGTAAGGTATAAAGTAATTAATATCTTACTAGGTATAAAGCGTATATATTATACTAATTTAGATACTAGCCTTAAAACTAAACTTTAAGTAATCTTTAATCTATAAGCTAATATTAGCCTTATTAGCTAAAGAACTATAGTAGAGTTAGAACTAGTACTAATTAAGAATACTAAGCTCCCTAAGCTAGGTTAGGTTAGAGTATAAAGATAATATACCTATACTACTTATAAGCTCTAGGTATACCTTACTAATAATAATAATATAATATATAGAGCTAAAGTTATAGTATATAGAGTAGATAAAGAGGGGGTACCTCTTCTACTAGGTAATTTATTCCTCTAGAGAGAAGGAATATAGCTAGATTATAGGTTATAAACTTAGTACTAGGAATATATATTTAAGGAACTTATAAAAGACTTAGAGGAAATATAGGTAGAACTATACCTACTTAAAGTACTCTAAGCTAATATAGTTAAATTAGACTATAAAGTATATATCTAGATTATAACTATAGTATATAAAATATATATTCCTAGTACTTTATTAGAATATACTAATATATTTAAAAAAGAAGTAGTATAAAGACTACTATATTTTAAAGATTTATACTATATAATCCTATTAATAGAAGGAAAAGAACCTCCCTATAGGCTACTCTATAACCTCTCTATATATAGAGGAGTATATAAAAAAAAGAGTAATATTTTTAAAGCCTTCTTTAAAGTACTATATCTTAATAACTATATAAGCTAGAAGTAAAAGAAAAAGTTTATTTTATAGAGAAAAAGGTAAATATTAATTTTCGAATAAAAAAGTAGTAATATTATATAATCTATATTATTATTTTTAGAGTTAAAGTAGGGGTATCTATTTACTTATTTTTTAAAGTAGTATAACTTTTTAATTTATATTTAAAAAAGTCTAATTTTTTAATTAATTCTAGTTTAGTTAGTAAAGATTATATAAATAAATTTATAGTATAGGTTATTTATCTAAGTAATTTTTTAGAATTAGAAGAAAAAAAGAAAAAAATTAGATTAATAGTTACCTTACGTAATATATTATTAAAATACTAGCCTATAGCTAATAAATTAAGATTTTTTTAATTTTTTACTAAATTCTTTAAATTAGTAATAAATCTCTTAAAACTCGAATCTAACGTCTAGCTTCTATTAGAAGCGAATAACTCTCCTAATTAGATAGCTACTATCTTAAAAATAATAATAATAATAATTTATAATACTATTAATAGAATTAGGGAGGGAAAAGCTATAAAAGTAGAAGATATAAAAAGATATAAAGAAAGACCTACTAGGGTTTCTAAAATAGAAAAATAAGTTATTATAGAAGATATAATTTAAAGTCCTAAGAAGATAAATAAGAGATTAATACTAGAAAATAATCTAAGTACTAGTATAAGAAAGTTATAATACTTTTTTAAAGGGGAGAGAGTTACTATAAATATAACTACTAAAAAATCTTAAATTTTTTACTAAATTAGCCTAATTAAGACTTAGGTACGCTAAATAGTAATTAAAGATAGTAGAAAAGGAAGAATTTAATTTAAAAAAGATTATATTTTTAGATAAAAGTTTTATATAAAGAGGGTATAGAGCTAGATAAGAATACTATAGAAATATCGGCTCTATTATAGCTAGAGAGTAATTAGTCTCTATAACTAATAAAAATATATTTAAAAAAAATCCTAGTATACTAATTTTTTCTAATTTTTATAACAATTTTTTCTATTTAATTTATTTTTTTATTATCTTAATACTAACTAAGTTATAGCTAGAAATATAACTATCTTAGTTTAGAGATCTATTTAAATAGAATAATAATCTAAATTAATTACTAAAAGGAACTCTATAAATACTTTACCTTTTAATAATAGAAGATATATCTAAGAGGAACTAAACCTAGTAAGTAATCCTACCTCTTTTTATTCCCTTTTTCTTTTATATATATAACTATATATTAGTTATATTTCTAAAAGATATACTAATTATCTATTTAGGCTATATATTTTAGTAAGATAACTATTATTATTATTAATTCTATTAGGAGCCGAACTAATATACGATTAGTTTACTAAAGGTATAACTAGGCCTAATACCTAATTAGGCCTAGCTATAGCCTTAGTAGCTCCTACGTATATATACGTAGGATAAATATCGTATATATATAACCTAGCTAGAATTAATTATAATTATATACGTACTAAAACTGTAGTTTTCTAATTCAACTATACCTTTACTATATTAATACTAATTAGTAGTTGAAAAGCTATAGATTAGTAAGATATATCCTATAGGAGGAATTTCCCTAGCTTACTAGGACTTAGTTCTAGTAAAAGAAGTAGCTAGCTAATAGTAACCTTCTCTATCTTAATAGGCTTAGGAAACTAATATTAGTATAAAGTATAGAAATGCCTATTAGGACTACCCTATCTAATAGGAGTAGCGCCTTTCTAATAGATCTAAAGGAAATCCTATACTAGACTTACCTACTAAGGTCTAGTTCTAGAAATAGATTTATATTAACTATATACTACCTATAGGGAGTAACCTACCTATAACTAAGCTAATTAATATATAACCTAATAGTATATTATACTATAAGGAATTAAGAGACGATATATAGTTTTATAACCTATATAATAATGAATATACTAACTAACCCTATAATCTTATAAATATACTTATTAATAGCGGATATATTAATATAGTAGTTCTTGACTAGTTTATACTAATTAAGGATAGAGGGTAAATTAACTACTTCCTCCTTATAGAGTTCTAAGATAAGTTTAAAGACTAGAATAGGGACCTTATTAGTATAATCGACCTATAGATTTATAAGATAATAAAGGAACTCTTCTATAAGCGCGAGTATATATACCTCTTAACGCTCGCGAGACTATTATAGAATAGTTCGCGAACTCCTTATAATAGAGGATTACCTAATATAGCCTAAGAAAGAACTTAATATTACGATACTTAATCTAAACTTTAAATATTAATAGATAGTATAGTAATAGGGTATCCTAATAAACTAATCTAGTAGCTATAGGGGAATACTACTCCTACCTTACCTAGCTTCTTAACTACCTAGTATACGCGCGCTTACTAACCTTATTAAGCTCTATACTAATAATATAAAGTTTACTAGTAACCTCTATAATATACTTAATATTAAGCTGAATATCTTCTATAATCTCTACGCTAAAGCTAGTATTATCCTAGAATAATATAATATAGCGTTTAGTACTATACTTAAAGGAAAAGTATAGTTATTCTATTACTAATACCTCGCGTAGAAAGGACTAAACTTTATAGAGATAATTACTAAGATCTAAGGATACTTCTATATACTAGAGAATTATTAATTCTTCTTAAATAAGTAGTATATAACTATACTTAAGGATATTATTATAATAAACCCTAATAAAGATATTGTGTAATATCTTAAGATTATTATTAAATAACTATAATATACCTATTAAGGACTTATCTAGAACTTTAGTAGTAGTAAAGGTAGCCTTACTAGCTAACTAGTATCTACGTACTAAGGAGTCCTAGTATATAGTAGTATCTTAATCTAGCTATCTATAACCTTTAAGAGAGTAGCTATAGACCTTAGAAATACTATAGGTATATAGATGCGTTATAATAATAGTACTTAGTTTAACGTCTATAGATTATAACGCCTTAATAATAATAATATATACTATACTAACTAATAGTATAACTATAATAATAACTATAGTAATAACTAACGTAACTATAGTCCTCCCCTAACTATTTCTCTAATTATTATAATAACTAAGATAAAGGATACTACTCCTAGAACTATAAGAAGTATTTTATCTATAGTAAGTAGGGCTACTAGTTAATGCAATACTTAAAAGATAAGCGTACGCGCTTATAATAGTAATTCTATATATACGTATAGGACTATAATATTAAACTAGACTATAGTATCTTTCTTATATAGTTTAAAGGCCTTGATATTAATAAGGATAGTAAGGATAGTAATAAAGATAATAATAATATTAATATATTCTACTTAGAATATAATGAATAGTTCCTTACTATAATCTATAGGATAGTAGATAGATAGAATGTTACTAATAAGCTTAATAATATTATAACCTTATACGCGATTACTAGTATTAACCTATACTAGCTAGAGTCTCCTAAGGAGGAAACCTACCTATTTATATTTAACGCCTACTATAGGAGTAGTAAGTTTAAAGGTATTATACCTAATACTAGCGCTACTAGTATATTAATAGTAGGTAAAACCTAGGTCTAAGTACTATAGAAGCTATAACTATCTACGACTATTAATTAGTCTACTACTAGATAATATTATATTAGATTTAGAGATAACCTAGAGTATATCTTAATTAGAGATATTAGAGTAGATATACCCTTTAGTATAATTAGCTTTATAGTTATACTAACGAATACGCCCTTCCTACTCTACCTAGTAGATATAGATAGATATAGTATCTATCTAAATAACGTTAACAACATCCTAGTATATAAGGATAAGAGGTATCCTATCGTCCGCAAATAGGGATATCTATAGCTACTCTATAATACTACTAAAATAGCTATCTACTACTTAATAGAGATAGAACTAAGATAGCTTTATTAATATTTTAGCTACCTAGCTACTAAGCGATTCTATAAGGTATTATCGTAAGTAGGATATAATAATATAAGCTAGGAAGTAATTAAGAGTATTACTAAAGTATACTACTAATACTAGCTCTATAGTAAGGTACCTAGATAATTTAAGTTTATAATTTATAATAATATTAACTTTAACTTTTAAGTAATTATTAATATAATGTATATTAATTAGAAACCTATTCTCTATACTATTAATAAAGTAACTACCTTCTAAGCTATATAATTTCCCTAGAATATATAAGCGAGTACTACCTAGAATACGCTATATACTATATAGATTAATATATATATTAGTCTACCTAATATTATCTTAATAGACGCTAGTAAGAATTTTATTAGTAAGGAGTTTATTAATAATACTAACTTAATAGTAATTAAGGTAAATAAGGTACTAGTTAAAGCCTATAACTCTATTAGAAAAGTTGAACGCTATTATATAATAGTTTAATATCGTATAACTTATCTATATAGATATTAGCTATACTACTACGCTAGAGTATATCTTATAGATAGCTATAAAAGCTATTAACGATACTATAGGACCTAATAGACTCGTCCTAACGCTTCTTATCTTTAGTAGTACCTATAAATATTAAAGCTCTCTCTACTCTCTCTATTAGTTATAACCTAAGTAAACGCGATTAAGAAAGTAATAGTAGAGACCTATAAGATTAAGGCGGCGCGCTAGATTAATAATATACTTACTACTTAATAGCCTAAACGTTAGTAAGATACTCTAGTTACCTCTTTAAAGTAATATTAAGGTTTAGCGTAAAAATAAAGGATAGACTAGCCTATATATACTACTTACTCTTAATAATAAATAGACTACTACTATTATAGACGTTAATAGTAGATAGATAATATTCTAGATAACTATTATCCACCTATATTATTAAGATAACTCTATATTTATTAACCCTAAGAACTTAGATAAGGATAATAGAGATAAAGGAGTAGATATTAAAATAACGACTATACGCTAGAGACTAAACCTAAGTAACCTTACTACTACTATAGCTACCCTAAGGGTCTAAGAATAAACTAAAGATAATAATAGATAATCTTATTAATAAGATCTATCTTATAATGTGAATAAGATAATTATACTCTTATATAGAAATTAAGCTAATAGAAAGATTATAACCCTAGGTATACCCTTTAAGCTATCTATAAAAACTAAGATTAACGCGTTAATTACGCGTAGAGTCTTTTATTTTAAGTAATATAACCCTACTAAATATAGTAGAATCTATATATTTAAGTTATAATTATTAATAAGGTAAAGGGTAAAACGCTAATTAGCCCTATAAGAAGTTATACTAGTTATCTAAGGATACGTAGATAATAGTAAGAAGCTTATACTAATATAAAGCCTAACTATCTAATAAGTAAGCTAACGCGTTATTATTACCTTATACTATCTATAATCTATAATAGGATAATCTATAGCTCTAAGATATTACCTAGGCATATATATAGTTAGACATTAGTTATAGTATATAATTATTACTAACCTCCCTATATAACTTAAGGAAGAATATCTATATAGTACTATTATAGTTATTATTAAACCCTTATATAGTATTATAGAGGTAGAAGTATATTAGTAGTCTACTTACTTTAAATACTATATAGAGAAGCTCTAAATAGAGACCTCTATATATAACCTATACCTACTTATCTTAAGCCTACTATAGTAGGATTTAGTATTATAGGTATATAGACTAATATACCCTTAGTCTCTCTAACTAATAGTTTATAGATAGAGAGACCTAAGAGCTCTACTTTAGTACTAAGGAGAAGTAAGTACTTAATAGTATAGAGCTAATAGCCTTTAATAGCTATATTATTATACTCTATAATAGTAAAATAGTACTCTAGTAGAAACGCTAAGGTAATAAGTTAGAGCTTATATACGATTAAAAGTTATATATCTAGTAGTAAGTATATAGCGCGTATATTATAATAATCTATTAACTAGAGGTAAGCTTTAACTTAGCTACTACTACTTAGGTAACTAACCCCTCTAAAGAAGAAATATCTAGATTAAATAAGTAAATTAAATAGTAGAAGGATAATATTAACTATAGCCTTAACTATATATAACTTAATATAAATAGCCTTAAGCTCTTTACATTCGTTAATATCTCCTTTACTAATAATAAGGATATAAGCTTATAGATAGGATATACAATCGTTCTAGGAAATAAGATTACGATAAATAACGCTAATATATTTAAAATCTATAGTAATATTATCTACTAGTTATTAGTTAAGTGTAAACGCGTTACCTAAAGCGTATTAGTATCCGAGATCTATATAATAGCTTATAGCGTTGATATCGCTATTACTATTAGTAGTACTATTAATATAATTATAACTTAACTTAATTATCTAAAAATCCCTATTATTATATATACTAACTTACTATTATTATACGAGTACCTAGTAAAGCTTAGTACAACTAAGGAGAAATAACTAATAATTGATATTATAGCCCTCTATTAAGTATATAAGTAAGGAGACCTTATAGATATCTAATAGATTAATAGGCGCGATAACCTAGTAGACTTAATAATAAAGTCTAGCTCTAATACTATAATAGAGACTATTATTAATAGTAATAAGCTTAAGCTCCGCGTATAAGGATAGGTTAACTATAATAAGAACCTTACTACTATAAGTACGACCGACTATAATAACGAGATCGTACCTAACGATAATATAGAGGTATAGGAATAAGTAATATAAGGGAGATAGATAGATATAGCGCTAGCCTAAATAGAAAACTAAGTATAAAACGGGATTTTACTTTTATTATTATAATTAACTATTCGCGACTTATGCGATAGTTACCCTACTAATAAAGAAAAGATAGTTAGTATTAGGAGCCGAACTAATATATAATTGGTTTACTAAAGGTATAACTAGGCCTAATACCTAATTAGGCCTAGCTATAGCCTTAGTAGCTCCTATGCACGCGTACGTAGGATAAATATCGTATACATATAACCTAGCTAGAATTAATTATAATTATATACGTACTAAAACTATAGTTTTCTAATTCAACTATACCTTTACTATATTAATAAATTCTATTTACTATCTAGTACTAGCCTTAAGTATAAGACTATATAGATATTTCCTAAGGAAGAAAACTAACTAAAGGAAACCTATTATATACCTTATATACTAACGCCTACCCTTTTATTCCCTTATAGTATATAGGTATTAGTAGTAGTATTAGCTATTCTATTTAACTGCCTATTCTATCGCGCTTACTCCTATCTAGAGGAAATTAAGAAGGTATAGGAAAGTAGAAGAAGAGACTTTATACTATCTACCCTTTCTATATAGATAGTCTATCTACTAGTTAGTATACTTCTATATCTTTATTTTCCTAGTTCTCTTACTACTAAGAACTAGTATAGTATACCCTATTAGATAAAACTATTTTACTATTATTCTTACTTATTTTAGGTTACCTAGTACTATCTATAGCCTTTTACTTTATAGGTAGGGTAGTAGTATTCTATAGTTATATAGCTAGTAGTAGAAGATTATATATTTTACTATTTATTTATACTATTTGTATAGATAGTCTCTTTTAATACCTATTACGCGTCTTTTAGTAAGCTACTTATTAAGTCCTAGTACTTCTATTTATAGTAGGAAGAGGGCTATTACTTATACTTTTATTATATTATATAGCTTATATAGTAATTTCTCCTATATTTTATTCTATATTATCTCTCCTCTATTTTATTTTAGTCTTTTCTATTATTTAGACTATTCTAGATTAAGCTATATTTTTCTCTTTTTATTTTCTCTCTATTAGGTAAG
>JAJTIZ010000254.1:0-37513 GCA_021365335.1 Phaeosphaeriaceae sp. PMI808
TCCTAGTTATCCCTTTTTCTATAGGAGGATCTAGTATTTATTAAAATATATTTCTATACACGCGCAAGTATATTTAGTCTTAGTAACTATAAAATTATAGTAACTATAATAGAAACTATAATATAGCTTTAGCTCTAGGAATAGTAGCTCTATAGGTAAAGAAGCTATAATCTTAATATAATATAGATTAAGAAGGCTATATTTCTCTTTATTAGATTTAAAGTAGTTTAATAGTTTACCTTAATCTAGATAATATTATAATAAAAGGATATAATTATTATACGTAGTAAAAAGATAATTTATTAATATATAATAATAATTAAATTAATTAATTATCTAGATTAATTATCGTTATCTATTAATAATATAGCTAGCTAGCGAGTTACTAATAGACTCTAGGTATACCTAGAATCTACTAATTAGCTCGCCTAGCTAGTAGAGTATGTACGCGCGTGTACTAAATCGATCGCTATCTTAATTAATATCTAAATCTTATATACTAGCTTATAGGCTAGCCCTATAGGTAGCTCGACTAGATTACTTATCTTATCTAATATACCCCTTTAGCTTAAAGCTCTTTAAGCTAGACTAGGACTTATTAAGTAAGTATAAGGTTATTAAGTTAAGTTTAAATTTCGTTAAGAGGCGCCTTATTTATTACCTACTACTCCTTTATTTCTACTAGCCTAAGCTAGCTTAGGAAGCTTTTCTATTTATTCTCTAGTAGTGCCTTTATAAAGCTATTAGTAGTTATCTCTATTAACTAAGTATATTTAATTTTAATTTAGCTAGCTAATACTTCTTACTATAGCTAGTAGTTATAGATATTAATATACCTTAGCTTAGTTTAGAGCTTAGCTAGCTCTTTAGTAATAAGCTAGATTATTTATATATTATTATATTATATTATAATTTAATCTATATCTATTTTAATTTATAGCTCGTCTAGTAGTCTTAATATAAATATAGCCTCTTTAGCTACTTATAATAGTGCTAGTAGTTTAGCTTTAGTAGTAGAGGTTATAACTATATCTTATTTATTAGCTCTCTATACAATAAGTCTATTAAATAATTTAATAGTATATTCTTATAAGCTCTTTTCGTCTATTATATTATTAGTAAATAATATATTACTTACTACTTATAGTAAGTCGCCTCTACTAAGCTATAGAGCTCTCTATCTTATATTTAATAAATATATAAAAACTTAGTTAGCTACTACTTAATACTTAGTACTTGGATTTAAGAGGAATCGAGCTAATTATAATATTATAAAAGCAATATCTAGATAAGTAGTTATAGCTATAAATAGGAGAGAGCTAATTTTATACTAATACTTATTAATTTTAGACGGCGTCGCCTAGCTATTATTTAGTTTAAGCTTAATAATAGTTATTAGAGTATTATAGTAGATATCTCGTCTATCTATAAGCTAGCTTATCTTATTAACGTATATAGCTTATAAGAGCTAGATAAGATATTACTCTCTATCTTATATAATTTCTATACTAAGGAACTACTAAAGATCTACTCCTCTAGTTATAGTATACTTCCTCTATAGAAGACTAGTTACTTATTTAGCTTCCTTAGCCTTCTTTTATTATAGGCTATAATAATATCGTCTATATAGAAGAAGATAATAATACTATCCTTAATTAGGTAGTATAGCTTATATAGTACTATTTAAAAGCTAATATTATTAAGCGTTAATATAAACTCTCTCTACTAGAGTAGAGGTAATATTTATAGTCTATATAAGGCCTTTTAGACTTAGAGTAGTATTCCTTTCTTTTAATAGCCTTTTAGTATTTTTATATATATCTCTCTATTAATTATAGTATAAATAAAGGTATTTATAATATTATACTACTTTAGTTTAAAATTATATTTAGCTATAATCGCTATAAGTAATCGAAATAAGCGATTAGCTAGTATAGTAGTATAGGTATCCTATAATATAATATTTTATTACTAGTCTCTATAGACGACTAGTCTAGCTTTATACTTAATAAACTAATAATACTTATTAAGTTTATATATATATACCTATATATAGTTAAGTATCTACTAGCCGGATAGTCTAATAGATTTAGCTAGTACTTTAGTCTATAATCTTATTACTAATAGCTAGCTAGGTAAGCTTACTCTACTTCTTTAAATAGTTTACCTATTAGATAATTCTCTAAGTTTATTTAGTACGTTAGTAGAGGTAGGAGTTAGTTTTAATAGAGCTTTAAGCCTCTAGCGAGTATCCTTTTTATCTTTACTTTATCTATTATCTCTCCTCTATATTACCTAATATTTCCTACTTATATACTAGCTATAAAGGTAGCTACCTATAGTATAGTTTTTAACGTACTAGAGTTATTATAGTAAGTTATTATAGTCTCTAATAGATTACTAGCTATTAACTAAGCTAGTAGTACTATAGGTAGTAGAGAGTATAGTAGAGTTAGGTAGTAATCCCTAATCTTCCTTCCTTAGTATAGTTAGATAGGTCTACTTTATTACTTTAGGTTAACGTATCTAGTTTAGTATTATCCTTATAGAAGGACTCTATCTCTAGCTAATAAGTTAGCGTTAGGAGTTTAATAGTTCTTATATAAGTAGCTATCTCTTATAAAGTTTAGTATATAAGGTTATCTATTAGGTCTTAGTTTTACTATTAAAGATTATATACTTATTAAAGATAATATTATAGGTACTTATTACCTTTACTATTAATAGTATCTAGATCTAGTAGATATTTAATAATCTATACCTAATAAGATAGCTAATCTATACCTTTAGGTCTAGTATTATAGTCTTAACTTTCTATAATAGGTATTATTAGTTATTATATAAGCTTTATATCTATATACTTTTAGATAAGCTAAGTTTAGTTTTCTAATAGATATAGTAATCCTTCTATTATATATAACTATTATAAAGAAGATCTTATATAGTATCTTCTAGTTATTTACGTAACTTAGAGTTTAATTATATAGGTAAACTCTAGCCTATATAATCTCTAGCTAGAGTTCCTATAGTAAGTTAGTGTTAAGGCGTATTATACGTAACTTCTCCTTATTTATACCTCTAGTACGCTTAGCTCCTCTATTTTAAGCTTAAGTATCTAGAGCTAAGGGCTTAACTATAATACCTTATAAGGTTAGCTAGCGTTAGACGTCTAGCTTTACTATTATAATCTCGTTATTAGCTTTAATAACTTTAACTAATATATTATACTAGTTCTTTAAGAAGAGAATAAGGTTTACTAGGATCTTAATAATTAATTTACTAGTTAGTTATCTATAAAGTAGAAGTCCTACTATAGTTTAGAGAGCTTCTTAGTAACTAGTATCTAGCTCTTTTCTTTATTAAAGCTTTATACCTTATATAAGTAGAAATCAATTAAATTCTTTCTTCTAGTCCCTTATAGCTAACTCGTAGTACGTAGCTTATTTATTATTTTATCTTTACTTTACTATAGGCGTTATATTTAATAGTAGTTACTCCTTTAATGCGCACCCCTTAAGCTTACTAAATAAGGTACTTAATTACTACTAGTCCTAGATAGCCGAGTCTCTTATACTATAGTAGTATAGTTACTCTAGCTAACTAAGGCTTATAGGTATAATATAACGCTTCTTATATTAGATAAAACTTAAGTACCTACTAACTATAGATTTTAGTAAGGTCTCTAATTATCTACCTATCTAGCTTATTTAGGGTTATAGGTTCTACTTAGGTATTCTACTATATTCCTCTTTATTAGAGTAGTTGAAATAAGACTAGTTATAGAGGATATCTAGGTATATAGCTATATTATATAGAACTAGTCTATTTATCTTAGATTAACTCTTTAATATTAGATTAATAGATCTATATCCCTTTACCTATATCTTTAACTTACTAGCCTATATATAGTCTTCTTAAGTAGGTAGGTAATAGTTACAGATGTAGTCTAGGTTATTTATAATATAGTAGGTTAAGCCTAAGTTAAGGATAAATAAGTTTTATAGTAGGTATTTAATCTAGTTATTTATTATAGTAAAGGTAGCTTTAGAGATTCTCTAGCTATATAGTTACTTATCTTAGATATTAGGTATTAGAGTCTATAATTACTTAATATAAGGCGTATTAGAGTAGGATTTAGCCTATCCTCTAATTAGTCCTTAAAATATTATATTATTCTTATATTTATAGTTAATAAGCTCTTATAGAGTCTTATTTAGATTCTACTACTCTAGGGCTTTATCTAGATTAATATAGTAGTAGTCCTTAATTCTATAGTATCTACTATAAGTATAGTATTATACTCTATCTACTATATTAGCGCTATTATTATTTAGCGCTTAGTATTAGTATTACTACTACGTATACGTTGATTACAAGGTCTACCCTAGTTTAACTTAGTTTAAGTTTATAAACTAGTTAGTTAATCTAGTATATATTAATTTTAGGGTCTACCCTATTTATTAAGTAGCGCGTTTTTAGTAAGAGAGGCGTCCTATTATTACTCTAGGTAGATTTACTACTACTAGTAGATATACTAAGGTATTATCAACTATAAAAGTAGCCTTATATTTCCCTAATCTAAGAGGATAAATTACTATTATATACTCTTAGAATTATTTCATTATCTCCTTCTAGGTTATACTAGGTTTAAAACGTCTATAGTCTTAAAAGGTTATTAACTATATAGGTACTACTTTATTAATAGCTACTAGGAAGTCTTTTATAATTATATTAATTTATAATAGCTCTACTACTTAATAGGCTTTAGCTATAGTAGCTACTTAGTTATACTTAGCTAGCTATATATCCTAGTTTAATAGACTCCTTATTTACTTAAGTAAGTTAATATATCTATTATAAGCTCTCTCCTATTCAAGTTACTTATTAATACTAACTATTTATTTTAGGTTAGTAAGCTACTATCGTAGTAACTAGTCTAGTATATAGTACGTACGTAGTAGGTATAGTAATACTAATAATTAGATAAACGTAGTAATATACTAGAGACTCGTCTACTCCTTTTTATACTTATATTAGTTACTATAATATTATTTAGTAAGGAGCTTATAGTATTTAAGGTCTTCTTTAAAAGCCTAAGGCTAGTAGACGTAAGTTTAGACTATCTTATTAGTACTTAAATATTTATAGCTAGTATATAGTTAGTAATAACTAGGACTCTAATAACTTCTAGTTTTTAAATTAAGAGAGTAACTATTACTAGATTAACTTTATCCTAGACGTTATAGACTACGTATCTAGCTTATAGCTAGGTTATCTACGCTATATAGTCTATATCGCTTCTTAGTATTACTATTAGATCGCGTTATAATAGATAGGCTATCTCTACGTTAGATAGTTATTTATATTAATTAAGGCGTATAGTTCGTTTTAGTTAAGGTAGTAATAGTACTACTCTACTACCCTACTTAGTTCGGTTAAGGTAGTTAATATAGTTAATATAGTTAATTAATTTACTCGATTCGTTAAGGTAGTAAGACTCTTAATTATTAGATTTAAGTAGTTTAATAGTTTACCTTAATCTAGATAATATTGTAATAAAAGGATATAATTATTATATATAGTAAAAAGATAATTTATTAATATATAATAATAATTGAATTAATTGATTATCTAGATTAATTATTATTATCTATTAATAATATAGCCGGCTAGCGAGTTGCTAATAGACTCTAGATATACCTAGAATCTACTAATTAGCTTACCTAGCTAGTAGAGTACGTGCGTGTATATGCGCGCGCGTGCTAAATCGATTACTATCTCGATTAATATCTAAATCTCGTGTACTAGCTTATAGGCTAGCCCTATAGGTAGCTCGACTAGATTACTTATCTTATCTAATACTCTTATAGAAGATCTATAAGTATCTTAGCTAGCTTAGTACATTTTATATATATAGTAGGGTCTAAGCTAGTAATAAAATAAGTAGTATTATTATATTATACTTTAATATAACTTTAAAGGAATAATAGAGGAATAGTAGAGCTATATAGCTTATATACTAGTACTCTATAGCGAGGATAGAAAATAAATACTTCTATAGGAATAAAAAAGAAGAGGCGAGTAAATTATAGGAGAATATTAAAATAAGAGAGAAGAGAATAGAGATATAGCTACTAAACGCGTAGTAGACGCGTCTATACGAAACGCGTTAAGTCTATTAGGTAATAAAGAGGCTTATAGAAGGTCTATTTTAATAATTACTTTTTATAGTAATTATCTACTTTAGTCTCCTTCTATCCTATACCTTATATAGTAGGGCGAAAAATAGTAGAAATATAATAAGATAAGAAAGGTAGTAAAGTAGTATTATACTAACCGAAATAGGTATAAGATCTATACTAAGTTAAATTTTAGAGCTAATTCGAATTTATTATAGGTCTTAGATCGCCTAGTACTATCTATAGCCTTTTACTTTATAGGTAGGGTAGTAGTATTCTATAGTTATATAGCTAGTAGTAGAAGACTATATATTTTACTATTTATTTATACTATCTATATAGATAGTCCCTTTTAATACCTAGTACGCGTCTTTTAGTAAGCTACTTATTAAGTCCTAGTACTTCTATTTATAGTAGGAAGAGAGCTATTACTTATACTTTTATTAAGCTATTATATAGCTTATATAGTAATTTCTTATATATTTTATTCTATATTATCTCTCCTCTATTTTATTTTAGTCTTTCCTATTATTTAGACTATTCTAGATTAAGCTATATTTTCTCTTTTTATTTTCTCTCTTTTAGGTAAGTTACTCTATAGTTCTAAATCTATTCTTTTAGTTCGTCTAGTTTACTCTTTACTCTCTATCTTATAGTCTCTACTTAAGTTAGTAGTCTATATATACTTTAGTTATATTTTACTATTAAGTACCTAGTATATATAAGTATATAGTATTAGAGTACTACTTAGCTAACTAAGAAACTAGACTACTAGTAGGTAGGCTCTTATTCTATCTCTAGGGTTATTTATAATAGACGCGTATATAAACTAGATCTTCCCTCTAATCTAACTAGTAAAGGTATATTCCTAGTTTTTTACCCTAGACTATTACGCCCTAGAGGCTAACTACCCCTACTAGATTAAGATCCCCCTAAGCTAGAACCTATCCTTATTAAAGATATATCTAGAGGTATATACTCTAAATATTTTATTAAAGCTATTATAGACGTCTAGAATAAGATATATAGAAAGAATACTAGTTAGTAATATCTAGTATAATAGATAGAATATACTAAACTAACTTAGGAACTAGTAGAAGAGTTTATAGAATATAATATAGCCTTTTAGTATTACTTTTATAACTCTAATTAACTAAAGCTACCCTCTCTACGTATACCCCCTAATTAGTCTCCTAAAGTTTAATTATATACCTAAGTATAAGGCCTAAGAGCTATAGTTAATCGCGTTTTACCTTACTAATAAAAGTTACTAGCTTTAGCTACTCTAGTCCTAGTAGGATACCCCCTTTTAGAAATATAACCCCCTATAACCTAAAGGCTTTAAGAGAGTATAACCTAATTAAATAGGTTTACCCTAGGCGCCTTATATTAGATACCTACTCTTAAGAGTATATCTCCTTTACCTAGACTTTCTAACTAACTTTAGATAGTTTCTATCTTAGAGAGACTTTCTCTATCCTTTATATAATAGCTATAATAACTTTTAGGCTTAACTTTACTAGTATAGGGTTAAGGTAGTAGAAAAGAGTATATAGTTAATACGATTTATATATAGAAGTTATATAAAGTTAGTTTTCCTACTAAAAATTAGGAAAAGTATAAGACTATACTTACTAAGTACTACTTTAGATATAGTTGTTTTAGATATTAATTTTTATTTACTTAAAAATCTCTCTCTATAACTACTACTCCTTACTATAGGTAGTTAGGAGTACTATAGTATACTCTAGGGATTCGTATTTTTTTAAGAAGGGAGACGTATTATTACGATCCAACAAGGCAACTATACCTACTCCGCCCCGTAGTAATCTCTCGCTAAGCGCGAATACAAGAGATTACATTACATAACATGATCTTACGCTCTCTCTCGTATTAAGAGAGTAAGAGAGTATAACTAATCTCTTAATCTCTTTAATCTCTAGAGATTAAGGAATTAAGGAGATTAACGTAGTCAGCTAGTATATATATAATTATAGGCAATGAACCCCTAGGGCTTATTATATTCAACTTAAATAGTTATAGAGATAATACAGTTATTCAAGTTACTACTTCCACGCTCTATTATACTAGCAAGACCGAATCCCGCTTACCTCACTTCATCTATAAGAACTAACCTTACTCTATTAAAATACTATAGTATCTCAGTAGACTCTTAACACTTTAAACACCCTTACGATAAGTAACGCGTTAATAGATTCAAATAACCAGCAGGTAGGACCAACCTACGCTATAACCTCTAAGGTCGCAAAGCTAGACCTCTATTATAGAGACCGTACCAAGCTTAAATCATAGCTACTTCAAGTCAACGTCTACTTTAAAATAGACAAAGTACCTAATAATAAACGACTAATGCTTGCGGTAATATACTTAAGAGGAAAAGCTAAGAAATAGGTTATACTATACCTTAAGAAATTTATAGATAACGATGATAATAGTTGCGACGATATGTTCGAACAATAGATCGAGTTTAAGGACAAGATACGACAAGTATTCCAACTTACCAACGAACTAGCTATTGCGGAACGAGCCATCCAGGCCTTATAACAGAATTATTCAGCTTCTAGTTATACTAATGAATTTAGAAATTATTCGATCCAGACCAAATAGAACGACTAGGCTTTAATAAGGATGTTTAGATAAGGATTGAAAGCAGGCGTACGGGCAGAGCTTATAAGAAGTGGAGCCACGATTAACAACCTCAACGAACTAGTTGAAGAATTAATTAGAGTTGATAACTACTTATACGAATTTCGCCTTAAAGCGAAAGATAAGTACGCTGCACCAACCCGCATGCACGAGAAGAAATACTAGCTAAACTATAGATACTAGAGGGTTGCAAAGGTACCTAGGGTTAGTAGTAATTATGGGTATTTTAGACTCGACGACATATATGTCGACAACATAAACCTAGGAGGACGAACACAAGATTACTACCCTAAGAAGCTAGATAATAGTAAGGAAACAAGAACCTACTACAATTATAGTAAACTAGGCTACCTATTAAAGGATTGTCGATTAAAGAATAAAGCCAAGAGATAAATAGGTAAGAGATATTAGGTCACGGACTAATCTCTTAACATAATTAAAAGGTAAGGCGATAATACTAAGGAAGAATAGGAAGTAGTATATAAGATACTAAATGAAGGGAAAGCTATTCAACCATAAGACTAAGAACTCGAAGACCTAGGATATCTAACTCTAGATGAACAACGCGCAGAAGACAAGCTACGCGCGGAGAATATATACAGACGTCTCGAAAGGGAACTTATAGATAACGAATATAAGTATAACCGCCTTAAGAGAAGAAACACAAGGAAATAGAACGTTTAGTTCCTTGAATTCACTAGAAAAAAAAGATTCCACAGAAATAGTAGGGGAGGATACTATCGCAACGCTACTGCGCACCCTCACCTAGGAACGAAGCTACTGATAGTTTAGGATTACCTGGATTCTGACCAAAACGATCAGGAACTAGAAGACAAGAAAGATAATAATGTAGAAGATACTAAGCTAGAGTCCTCTAAGTATCACATACTACTAGAAACCCTAAAACTATAGCGTAAAGACGCAACGGTATAAGATAGATTTATAGGAGAAATCTAGAACCTAGTAGATAGCTACCACTTGATTAAAGATTAGTAAGACAACGAATAGAGGGACTAGGGTCTCTACTGAGGATCGCAACTAGATTTATTTACCCTAGAAGCTCGAGAGCTACTTAATATATCTAATACACCAATTAGCAGAATCCTATAATACTAGTTATATTATAAAAACCTTAACTACCTACTACTATTATAGATATAGTGTTTCTACGACGAATATCTTACACACTACTTAGATAAAATGAACTTAGGATATTTCCTAATAAGGAAATCTAAGTATAAATAGTTTTAGAATAAATGTAAAAAAGTAACTTGCGAACGACACCTATAGGATAAACGACAGGCAAGATATTTCGCTAGCGCATCAACAGTGGACGAAACTACGAACAACGTACTAATCAACAGAAGGTATACATGCTTGATTTAGTAACACTATCTATAGGATAAGTGTAAAAGATATAGAGAAGCTAAGATCCTACAAGGATTTATAAAAAGAGAATATAAACAAGATAAGTCTTTTTTAGAACTATACTTAATAGAAGAGAATACAACGCTATTAACGCAGAAAAGCTCATTAAACTCCTAGTTACAGTAGGAGTATAACGGATAAAGGTATTATTGGATTCAGGATTATTTACAAACTTTATATTACTAAACGCAGTATAACGAGCCGGACTCAAGCCTATAAAGAAGGAGTATCCCTATCCAGTCCGTGTCGCGAACGGAAAAGCTATACTAGGAGAACCAGTAGTAACACATAAAACTACTATAACACTTACTATCTAAGGAAGAACTATAGAAGTATACCTAGATATCCTAGCCTTAGCTAGCAAAGATATCATTTTAGGACTACTATAGTTACAAGAGTTCAATCCTAGAATAGATTAGAAAAACCGGAACCTCTCATAGATAGACTATAAAGACGCACATAGATCTAAGCCTACGCATCAATAGAATATAATAGTAGATAAGAAGACGATTTACGAACTAACTACTTTAAAACCGACACATAATAAAAGTATAGTCACCTCTATAGATACTAATAGGGTATTAGGTTATAAAGTAAGAGTATTAGAGAAACGCGTAACTCCTAATATCCTATAATAGTATAAGGAATTTAGTCACCTCTTTATAGAAGGGATAGAAGAAAACTCTCTACTAAAACATCAACCCTAGGATTATATAATTATACTATAGGAAGGGAAGGAACTAACTTCTAGACCTATCTATAGACTATTAGAACAAGAGTTAGAAATACTTAGAGACTATATTAAGAAGAATCTTACAAGAGGTTATATACGGGAATCAACATCGCTAGCGGGCTACCTGATATTATTTGTGCTAAAGAAATAAGGGCTACCTCAAGTATATATTAACTTTAGAAAACTCAACGACATTACGATAAAGAACCGCTACCTATTACTGAATATTACGGAATTACGAGATTGACTAGTATACGCAAAGATATTCACGAAGCTAGATCTACGGGACGGTTACTACCTAATTAGAATAAAAGAAGGTAAAGAATAGAAGACAGCGTTCAGAATACGCTATAGCTATTATAAGTATATAGTTATGCTATTTAGGCTAACCAATGCACTAGCTATATTCTAAGCATTAATTAATAATATACTTAGGGAATACCTAGACGAATACGTCGTAGTATATTTAGACGATATATTGATTTACTCATAGTTCACGGAAGAACACGAACGACATATTAAAACGGTATTAAGAAGCTTAGACTAGTACAACCTAAAGCTAAAACTAGAGAAATGCGAATAGTATAAGATAGAAGTTAATTTCCTCAGATACACGATTAGCATCAACGGAGTAAAAATGAGCGAAGAAAAGATTAAAGTAGTTAAAGTATAGAAAGAACTAAGGAATGTTAAAGAAATATAGTTATTCTTAAGATTCATTAACTTCAATAGACACTTTATAAGGAACTTTTCGGGAAAAGCCTTACCGCTCACGAACCTAATAAGGAAAGATATACCTTAGTTATAGACGAAGGAATGTCAAAAAGCATTCAACGAACTTAAGATAGTCTATACAACACTACCTATATTAGTACTATTCTATAAAGGAGAAGCATTAAGATTCGAGACCAACGTATTAGACCTCGCATACGGCGCAGTAGTACTACAAGAACGCGAAGGGAAATAGCACCCAATAGCTTACTACTCTAGAAAGTTCTTAGGACTAGAAGAATAATACGATATATATGATAAAGAATTACTCGCGATAGTAAACGCACTTAAATATTAGAGAATTTACGTAGAAAGCTGCTCGGAACTCACGATATTTACTAATTATAAGAACTTAGTTACGTTCACAACGACTAAAGCTCTAAATTGACGATAAACTAGATAGTTAGAACTCTTAGGATAATATAAATTCTAAATTATATATATACTAGGAAAAGATAATGGTAGAGTAGACGCCCTTAGCTAAAGATACGATGTCGCAGGAATAAAAGAAACTATTAAAGGAACTATACTAAAGTTCAACTAGGACGGATTGCTAGGACCAGTAAATGAGATTAATATAAATCAAGAAATCAACAATCTTATAACAATCACGAATAACGTACCTAAGGAATTGTAGGAAGTAATTATAAAATAATACTACAATAATCCAGTATATAGATACCCTAGAATTACGAGAACTATAGAACTTATTAAGTAAAACTATGAGTTCAATAATATAAAGGATAAGGTAACGACCTTTATTAGAAAATGTGCAGACTGCTAGAAAAATAAATACAGTACTTACGCACTATATAGCGAGATGCAAGTAATAGAACTACTAGAATTTCCCTAGGAAGACATCTTAATAGACTTTATAATAGGACTACTACCATTAAAAGACCTAGCCACAGGAATTACGTATAACGCGATAATAGTCATTATATATAGATTTATTAAGTACGCAGAGATAATACTATTCAGGAATAACTACACCGCACAACAGTTAGTATTTATATTCCTAGATTAATTAATTAGATACTATAGAATACCAAAGTCAATTATTAGCGATAGAGATAAGCTCTTTACATTAAACTTTTAGGCAACGCTACTAGCATTAATAGGAACGAAAAGAAAGCTATCAACAGCTTATCATCCACAGACAGACGGACAGATAGAAAGGACGAATCGTACGATAAAGGCATATCTACGAATCTACGTTAACACTCGATAAAATAATTGGGTATTATTACTACCTATAGCACAACTTGCGCACAATAATAAGTTCTTAGAATTAATAGGAAGAATACCGTTCTTTGCGAATTACGGAAGACACCCGAACCTATTTAAAAGAACATTACCAGGACTAAAAGTATAAGTAGTAATAGTAACTATAGATAAACTTAAAAAAGTCTACGAAGAAATACAAGACAAGATACTTAAAGTATAAGAAAGCAGCATCAAATACGATAATAAAAAACGAAAAACGGCACCTTAGCTAAAAGAGAGGGATAAAGTATATTTATACACGAAGAATCTACGTATAAAACGACTAAGTAAAGGACTCAACAACGTTAAGGTTAGACTATTTTTAATTAAGGAACGAAATAGACTAGTCAACTATACTTTAGAACTTCTAGAAGATGTAAAAATCCACCCTAGGTTCTACATAAGTAAACTAGAACCTACTAACTTAGAAACGCCAATACAACAAACTTTTTACTACGAAACTAAAGAAGAAGATAAATTTGAAGTCAAAGATCTCTATAGATATTGAGAAATAGGACGTGAAGAATTCTAGGATAATAATTTCTATTAAGAATAGTTAGTTAAATAGAAAGGCTACCTAGAATTGGAAAATATATAAGAACTAGAAGCTAACCTCTAGAACTATAAAGAACTACTTAGGAAAACAAGAAGAAAATACTATATCTACTTCTATATAGGAGCGAAAGAACGACGATAGCTATATAAGGGCGGTATCGACGAAACAATATAGAAAAAATATAAACCTAAAATCTTAGTAAGAAGCGACCTTAGAAGGCGCCTCGCCTAAGACCAAGGCTTTACCTAGATAACTAGGAACGCTAGCATCCTAAATATTATCACCTAGACTAGACATCGCACTCCAAGTAAAAGGCGAAAGAGCAAGCTCCCCAGCTATAGTTACCGCAGCTTCTTACTCCTCTAGACGAATGATAGCAGCTTCCTCTACAGAGATCGCCTCGGCGGCCTTCTCCGTATTAGCGCGCAGCACCTACTGTAATGCAAGAGCCTTACGCTCTACCTCTTCCAAACGATTTTAAAGACGCTCTTTTTTAGAACGCAAAACCTCCTATTCATTTTCAGAAATCCGGATATTACAGGATTTCGAGTTTAAACGATTGCAGTTATTACAACGACCCAAACGAACATGCACCCTATAAATAAGATTTACGGCGCGACAATTAGAACACGCAACTAGTATAATGTCCCTAAAAGAATTAATAAAGGTAGTAAGATTTATACGACGAACTTTACTATTAGAAGGAACCTTAGGCATAGTAGAAAAGGTTTCGGGACGAAAACCCAGAGAGAGGGGGGATAGTATTACGATCCAACAAGGCAACTATACCCACTCCGCCCCGCAGTAATCTCTCGCCAAGCGCGAATACGAGAGATCACATCACGTAACATAATCTTACGCTCTCCCTCGTATCAAGAGAGCAAGAGAGCATAACTAATCTCTTAATCTCTTTAATCTCTAGAGATCAAGGAATCAAGGAGATTAACGTAGTCGGCTAGCATATATATAATTATAGGCAATAAACCCCTAGGGCTTATTATGTTCAACTCAAATAGTTACAGAGACAATACAGTTATTCAAGTTACTACTTCTACGCTCTATTATACCAGCAAGACCGAATCCCGCTTACCTCACTTTATCTATAAGAACCAACCTTGCTCTATCGAAATACTACAGTATCTCAGTAGACTCTTAACACGTATAAGGGAGTAGAAGGAGATAGTACTTAACTATCCCTTAATTTCCTCTCTTTTCTTTCCTTTTACTTTCTTTCTTTTACTTTTCTTTCCCCTTTTAGCCTAGTATAGAAGCTAGTCCTAAAGGGGCCTAGCGCGAGGCGCTAAGGAACGCGTATATAGAGGAGCTTAACTCCTTACCTTAGTTAGCTCTCTCTCTACTATTTATATTCTTTTTAATTAATAAGTTATTATACCTCTTAAGGTAATCTTATATAAAGTCTACCTTATAATTATTTAATTTTTTTTTATATAAGCTTAAGTATAGGTAGTACCTAAAGAGAGAATTAGCCTTAAAGTACTTACTATTAACGCTACTAGTCTAGTAGGTAAGAAGCTTATTATTATAGTACTTAAGAAACTAATTAACCTAGGCCTTTCTAATAGGCTTTTAGGTAACTTCCTATATAAAATTTCGTACTATTACCCTCGTAGGTAGTAGTCCTTAGCTATAAAGATATCTAATATACTTTATAAGCTCTTTCTCTTATATTATACTAAGATTTCTAGAATTTTTAGCCTAGGTTGTATATATCACGGACAGTAGCTCTACTCCACTACGCCAGACAACCAAAAAGGTGTAAATAATCAACAACGTTGATTACTGGAGTAGAACAGTATATATTGCCGCACACACGCTAAGTACCGCAGTACCACACGAGCCCTACTTAGGCTACTCAGCTCTGCTGAGTTCGGCTCCTCGGCCGAGTAAGCGTTGCCTTACAGTATAGCTGCCCTAAACCCCGTAGTGTCGTTTACTTAGCTTTAAGCGCTTAACACTAAACTTTTTCACTATTATAGTATAATTAATCTCATCTATGAGCTTTAGCGCATCTAACGTAGCTAAAATTTTATCCTCATCGTCTATATTGGTGGAGTTGTGGGCGTGGGAAAAAATGGCTATTTTGGTGTTCACTGTTGTCAGATTTGAGGTGGTTTGATGGTTCACCTTGATCTGGATAATATTGTGATAAAAGGATGTGATTATTGCACGTAGTGAAAAGATGATTTATTGATGTATGATGATGATTGAATTGATTGATTATCTGGATTGATTGTCGTTGTTGATTGATGATGTGGCCGGCTGGCGAGTTGCCGATAGACTCCGGGTGCACCTGGAATCTGCTGATTGGCTCGCCTAGCTAGTGGAGCACGTGCGCGCACGTGCGCGCGCGTGCTAAATCGATCGCCATCTCGATCGACATCTGAATCTCGTGTGCCAGCTCGTAGGCCAGCCCTATGGGCAGCTCGACTGGACTGCTCATCTCATCTGACAACTGTGCGCCGGGTGAGACCGTGCGCCGGCTGATAAGATATGTTATACTAAGAACCTTAGATCAAAAATGAAAATATATTGCGCTTAGTTACATGTTAACTTATGCCAGAATATCTTAAATATTAAAATGTTTTGAAGCTTAATATTTTGACGTGATTTGTCATCAGGCTCATCGCCGCACGCCCTAGTAACAAAAAATGGAACACTTTTTGATGACCTAAGCAGATTCTCAGATCGCGAGACTCTCAACCACGACAATACTGCTAAAACTTAAAAATCTAAATACAAGAATAGGTCTAGGACCCTTTTTACTCTTTATATGTAAAAGGAGATAAAAAAATCTTTAACGTTGGTAGAGACAAAGTTTTGTGAGGAAGGGAACTGCTTAGGTCATCAGAAAAGTGTTCCATTTTTTGTTACTAGGGCGTGGCCGAACCGTGGTTGCTAACAATGAAGCCGGCTTGATTGAGCTTGATGATCACGTGACTGGTCAATCAAGCGAAGATGAGACTTGTCTATACCATGCCACTTCACTTCTGCTCCTTCGCTTTGGTTTGCTCATGTGATACGCCTCTTCCTTCCCCAATCGCTTATTTCAAGCTTGAAATCGATAAAACCCTTGCCGAAAACAGTACGCCGCTGTCTTATGAGCCGGTCATTGAGGTTAGCACTACAAATTCCCCTTGCCCAGACGTTATGCTTATCTAAAGTACGTGCAAAAGGTCCCGAGACAGGAGAGTCTGTCCAAGACGGGCACATTCACCCAACTCCTAGAACTCTATAGTCGGCCTTAACCCAACAGACTTAGCTCATTAGGTTCTTTACTCAATCAGCACTTTACGTTCTTCGCATACTTGGTACGACCTTTGAAAGCCTCGCAAGCGAGGCAATAAGACAATATTTTATTGTTTTACTCCGCTGCTACAGGAGTATCACTAAATTTCAGCTTGTCCAGCTGAGTTCCAAAGTATTTAGTGGTCTTTATCAGATTCTTGATGGGTTCCGCGGCTGTGGTCACATCCACGTCCTTCAACTTGTCGAGAATCAAGCCACAGCGTGCCGTTACGAAGTCCTTAGCATTTGTGCTGGCAAACTCTAAGAGGTCCGCCTGATACTCTTTGAGAATGGCCGGAAAGTTGTCCCAACCTGGGAAGTACGTAGCCATCTCTTTGGCCAAAGCGGCCATGTCCCTGGTGGATTTATCGAAGTAGTGAGCCAGGGAAGCGTCGTTGTAGTATGCGACCGTGCCAAAGACCTGTTGATCCGAGGCAATGCGAGTCAGTCAAATGTGCGAGGAAAGGAGGTGAGGAAAGAAAAGGTAGAATGCTTACCCTCTGAATTCCAGTCAGTAGAAACGTAACCGCCGATTCCATAGTCTTCAGATCTGTTCCCTTGGATACCGCCTTGTTCAACTGTGTGGTGAATTTGCGCAGAGCAACAGGGTCCTTGCCCCTCAGAAGATTGCTCTTGATCGTATTCATGTCGCCAGGTAGATAGGAAAGACCGTAGCGATAAGCATGAGATCCAATGACTGTGTAGAATCTCATGTTCGGGGACTTCAGATTGTTCCAATCATTACCAAAATCGTCGTCCGACCCGAAGCCTTTCACTCCGGTGACAAACTGTTCACCTAGCGACGCAAGTGTAGCACCTGCCGGATAGGCGGAGTTCCAAGCATTATACACATCTTTTGCCTGCATTTTTGCTGTTTTGAGTGCCTTCTTTGAAACAAGCACGCCCGTTACGGCCACCGTGAGCAGATGTTGAAGACTTGAGATCTGTGGGGATCGTCAGCTCTTATGTCTTTAAGGCTTAGGAATGTGCTCCATGAGCAATCTCTTGACTTACCTCTCGCCAATGTTCCGTGGCCCACAGGACGGTCTTTCCGGAAATGGCAGTAAGCGAGGTTGGGATGTTGCCCACCGAGTGAAATGCCACACCTAGGTTAGTACAAACGGTGTCCGCCATCATAAAGCCGCCTTTTAGCGCCAGTGTGCTCACTCCACCTCCTGAAAAGACCTTGGCGCCAGATGGGTAGGGAGCGCTTGTCATAATCAGGCTGAGGCCTGCCTCGAGGGCGAGTTTTCTTTGAACAGCTGCACCCGCCGGACGTCCCGTTCCTGCGCGTTCTTCCAAATGATCCGCGCCATCAGACATGGATCGTTTCTCGATAGATTCATCATCAATTTCGGCAGCATCGCAGCCACCGTCCTCACAAAGATCTGCATCGCACACTGCGACGTTCAGTGCGTCCTGGTTCGGCTCGCAGCAGAGCGCTTTCGAACGCCACCCTAGAAACACGAAGTCCATACATTAGCCTCAGAACACAGTAAATCCAAGTCTCAACAACACCGTGAGAAAGGTGTCAAACGCACGGAGGATACGTACAGTTGCAAGAGTCGGTAGAATCTCCGTACGAATCAGTTGCCAGAGTGACTTCGTCCCGGTCGCATGTATTTTTTGCGCAATCGCCACTGCCAACCCAACTGCACTTATCTGAAGGGTTACAAGAATAGCGTCAGCATATCTCTTGTACGTGGTCATTGTGTGAGCGCTCACTAAACGCCTTTTTACTTTTTTTACAGCAATAGTTCTGACCTCCAGTAGAAGCTCTTGACTGCAAACTGAAGATTTCGCCATCTCGACGCTTCAGCGGCGGCAATTCTTCAACGCATTCGTTGTTATTGTTGATGCTGAACGCGTGGGCCACACTTTCTTCATCAGCCGCACATTTCGTGTTGTCACTAAATCATGACGTTAGTATTCCGCCTTCGAAAGGTGGTTTGCGAAGGGTTCTTACCATCCTTTCGTCCAGTAGCAGCCATGCGTGACAGGCTCTGTGTCCACAGTGCAACAGAGGGCCTTGCCTCCTCGACTGCACCTACCCGTATTGCCCTCACCTGGAGAACCGCCCCATGAGGAACCGCCGATTTTGACTTCGTTGGAATGACACTGCCCATTGCAGTCTCCACCACTTCCACGCCACATACACTTATCCTTCATACGTGCCGATGTAGGACAACACATTGGCCATCCACACTGCCAATCCTTATGATTCTGTAATGTGGGTGTCAGTAAAGCATCAACTTTCTCGTTGTCCAGTGTCAACTCACCTTGTCGCCTTTGCAGCCATGCGTATCATAAGCTACCAATTCCATGTCCTTACCACAATTATAGCTCTTCACATCGCTAACAACTGTTTCATTGAACTTGCACCCTTGGCCCAGGAAAGAGTTCGCTGTCTCCGTGTACTGATCCTTGAGGTTGTAATCGGAGAGTTGTTTCCGTGATCCAATGTTATCGTTGCCGGTGAATGCTTTGTGTGCAGTGTTCTCGTAATCGTCGAGATCAGATGCCCAGATTAACGATCCTGAGAAGCCAACGCTATTAGCCCATTCTTTTTTCTGCTTGAAAGTGTCTGCATCATCAAACGAGATCCACTGATCATTGTCCCAGTGAAGATACTTGACAGCTGCTTCCTCGTCATGTACAACAGTCAGATCCCGCTTCTTGTTCTTGTTCAAGATGTCCTGAATCTCGTAATGTGCAAGGTACCCGCTGGTTGCAGTACATGCGCCTTTCTTTGCACCGCCCTGTAGGATATGGGTGTTAGTTTGTACATGGAGTAGTGAAAGTATGCGGGGAACACCGCTAGCTCTGCACTCACACTAAAGGGGCATCCGGGCGTGTTGCAGCTTGGATCTGCAAGCGTGAATGCTCGGCCATAAAAGCCAAAACCTAGCGCGACCTTCGACGGCGGAATATCGACACGCCAGAAAAGCTCCGCAGCCAGCTTGATTTCCGTCAAGTTCGTATGTGCCTGCACCATAGCTCCACTTCATGTATTGTTAGCAATTTGGATTCCTTGTAAGGATGGTAGTTGAGGATTACTGACATGGGATTGCTGCTATCCCAGACACCGTGGAGATCGTAGCTCATCTAGTTGTGCGAAGGTCAGATTAGCAGTCTTAATCATTGCTTATTGGCACTTACCAAGTTTACCCAGTCGGCGTACTCCATCATTCCGGGCAGATCGAACCATCGGAGGTACCAGAAAGAAGATGGCGCGGTGAATGTGAGGCCTAGATCTCGGCCTGAGTTGTCAAAGGAGGATTTCAACGTTTTGAGAAGTTCAACGTAGTTCTCAGTATCATCTGCCTTGCCACCGCGATCGGGTGCACCAGGATATTCCCTATTTAGTGTTAGAGTCCTCGAGGGCCGAGAGCAATTTTCTCCAGGCTCACCAGTCGAGATCAACTCCATCAAATCCATACCCGGTCATGAACTTGAGCAGACTATCGGCAAACTTTTGTCGGTTGTCTGCAGAGCGAGCAATGTTTCCAAATACGGGTTGCGTAACTGTGTCATTGTCTGAAAAGGTCCACCCGCCGATGCTGACGAAAATTTTGAGGTCTGGCTTCAGGTCCTTCAGTGACACTACGTCTTGAAACGTGCTCACTGGAGTCTGGGCATCCATAGTCGTAATTTCGAAGCTGTTTGGGTCGATGTAGGCGAAGGCATAGTTGACGTGTGTGAGAGCGTCGACTATGTAACTGATGTAAGTACGGAAACATGAAGAATCGCTCGGGTGACACTCACGGGGAAGATCCGACGCCTGAGTGTTGTGACAATCTGATCTGGCATTCCAGGCTTCCCAGTATCCAATCACTACAGAAGTAAATTTGCATGAGCATATACAGTCAGGTCAGTCTGCGTGCTTACCGCGGTCGTCAACCTTGCCTCCCGCACCGGAAGGTTTTGGATGCTCAACGCAATTGGACTGACAATTCTTCGTGCAGAAGTCTGCTCATGCAATTAACAATCAAACGCGCAGGACATAAGTTGGTTCCGTACCCGTCGTGGTGCCACAGAATCCAAATTCAGAGCAACTGTCCAAACTGTTAGCCGCCTGGTCCTGAACTTCATTGGTCTACACGAGTAATAGGAGCAACTTACCAAGTGTTCAGAGGACATGTCTTGCCAGGGATTTTGGAAAACTGGCCACACTCCGCGGTTGCATCACAGTTGCTGGAGCAGCCTTGACCACAGTACACGGGCCCGTAACCGCAGTTACCGCTCTCTGTGAGGACAAGTCAATCCACCAGATTCTGAAGCTTTGTTATGGCCAAAAGAATGGAGTAATTTACCTCCACAGCAAGCTTCATTCTTGCAAGGTCCTACACATTGGGTCAAAAAAGTGCACTGAGCTGCTGCGGCATAAGAGAAGTACTGACTTCCTGGGGCACAAGTGTAGTCGTCTCGTCGAGACAGCGCCAGATGCGTCGCTGTGCCATTGACGAGGAGATCATCTTCGCTCTGAATTGAGTGCCTGGGACGGTGGAATGAAGCGTGACGATGACGCTGCGAGGCATGAACGAGGTCCACTGAGCTCAGAGCAAGGAGCGACAAGAGTATGATACGTTGAAACATGATCGAAAGCCCTACTCTTCCTCGAGCAAGCGATGCAGTAGCCTGGAAGTGGAAGTGATTTTAAGGAAGGTCTGACTTCAAGCTTGATATGCTCGCCTTGAAGCTTGCTCAAGGCACGAGCAAATGTAAATCGCTTCACCGCCAATACTTCTACATGCAGACCCTGGTCTTCTATGCCGGCTAGACTGGCCACGCTACCCCTTCTGGAGGCTCCAGCGCGTAAAGATTGGACCCATAATACTCATCGAAACGGGGTAGCTACGTGCCAAAAAGAATGCCACACAATCTTACTAGCCTTAAAAACACTATAGCATCCCGATCCCACCCCTTCAATTTCCAACTACCGGTATTATTATGTGCCTACCCAACATCCAGGCAACAGGGTGGATCCTGCTTCGAGTGGAGAAAATTTACAGGGCAAAAGTATGCCATCACAAGGCGTTCTTGCCCCTGAATGAAGTAGTCACATAGGTCTCGCAGAGTCAGCGCGGAACCTTGGAACGGTATATCTATACGAGCTACCCTAGAACCTAGCTCCACTTATCAGGATGCACATTGTGATAACGATGAGCGGTGGCTTTCTTCCCAGTTTGGAAATACTGCACGTATCCCGAGGTAGGTAAGTACAAGAAATGGGCAAGGGTAATTCTGCGTCGTCCGGCGGGACATACGCAAGTGGCTACAATAAACTTTCAAAGCAGAGCGCTGAGATCTTTGCAGTACAACTGGATTCGCACAGTTGATGTGTGGTTATCAGTTAGCTATTCATTACTGTATCCAGATCAGGTCGGTGGCCGGGATGCATTTAGCAACTATATACCTTCATCGAGCAACATTATCCACTTTTGACCACATTACCAGTAGTAAAAAGGCGCAAATTTCCGAGATTGTCTGAATGAAATTCGTGTGTGGCTGTATTGTAAGTAGCATCGGTCAGACCGATCACCTCGGCCCGTACCTAGTAATGACCCATGCAGTGCGTAAACGCACGAGCGTTATAGCCTACGGCACAGCAGCGCACGCACGTTATAGTCTACGGCACAGCAGCAAGCTTTTTTCATAGTTTCCGCGGGCAATTTACCCAGAAGAATCTGCTGAGCTACTAACAGTAAAATGAATGCCCGAGCTTCAGATCGCGGTTCGAGGTCCACAGTTTGTAATGTCACTGGAACAAACAGTATCTTCATGAGCGCTGAAGCGGCTACATCTTGCTGCCGACTAAAGTGGCAGGTCGCATTGCAGGGATCTACTAAGATTAGTCGTGTGATTTTCGAACTGATTGGGCGTTGCAGTACCTGGTCATCCAGCATGAAAGCCCATTCCAATAAAGATCTGCGGCCCGCAGAGTACCATTGACTACGGAATGTACCTGCGTCCGTGGGCCAGCGTTAGATACCGTGCATGGGGCAACGCACACGTTATTGAGCAGGGGTAGTAAGGAAGTGTTGTGCAGACGGTGTCAATTCATGGCAAGGTACGGGCTGGGAAACAAAAGGACTCCCAATCTTTTTCTAGTAATAGCTCTTGTTCTCGCGACTACCACGAGTTCAGCAAAAGACTTACTTCGCAGCAACCTTTGAAGTCTGTCGATAAACTTGTCATGAGGCTTCTTCTTTCTGCCGTCTTGCTTCTGTGGCAGTCAAACTTCTCCGCCTTCGCACAGCAGATATCAGGCGCTTTGCTTCCTCTCGATCTTCTCAACTTGAGTGATGGCTGCCTGGCGGCTGTAAATAACACGATCACCACGTGCCCTATATGGCTTCCAAAACATGCAGGCACAGGGTACTGTACACTCCCACGATACAATGTAAAGAATCATTAACGAACCCTCTCCAGAGATGCAAGCTTTGAGCTACTAAGTGACAAGCTCCTTGGAGAGCTTTGCGGTGGAAGATGCACTCAAGACCTGAATTCGGCAAAAGCAGCCATTCAAGCGGCCTGCACTTCTTCCAAAGATGTCATGGCCCCCAGTGGGAGTGTTGCATATCCAGGTATTGGGGAAACCACTTCACGATTCATCTTGTTCGTGCTAACATCCACAAAGCGACATTTCTTGCCGATAGATATCTCTATGCGATACAACTAAGCTGCCTCAGATCGTAGGTGTAGTCATGAACACTATGTATCTATGTTCAATGCTAACATGTAGCCTTTGATTGACAGATCGACGGGCGAGTATTGTGATACGATTGTCTCATCATGGATGAACCAAAGCAGCAGCGCAAGTTGGACAAAAACTCAGAACTGCTCAGACTGTGAACTTGGGGTTCAGAAGATGCAGCTTGCTTCGCCCTTCGGCTATGACGATGATGGCGCCGCTACGTTCGCCTCGCTAACTTCTAGCTGCAATGCAGGAGGCTACACTTACGCAACACCTGCTCCTTACGCCATCAATGCAACAGCGCCTGCACCTCCACCGGCTCGTACTTGCGCCGGAACTTACACGATCCAGGAGGGAGATACCTGCATGTCCATCTCTATAAGCACAAACGTGTCGACATACGGCTTGATATCAGCAAATGGATTTGATATCAGCTGCAATCTGTTGCCAACTGTGGGTTCTACAATATGTCTTCCGAAGGTTTGCAATACATATCAGCTGAGCTTTTACGACAAGTGCGATGATATAACCGATAGTTATCACATCACCCGTCAGCAGCTTCTCTCATGGAATCCTATGATTAACGACTTTTGTAACAACCTTGCCAGCTGGTATGGGTGGAATCTGTGTACCAGGTGAGATGCTTTTCATACCTTCCTTGTCCATAAGAGACAGTCGAGTTCTTAACACTACAACAGTTCACCAGAAGGGCTCCTCCAAGCCGGTCAAAGTAATACAATCGATACAGCAGCACCGGTACCATTAGATGCGCAAAGCCAGTCGAATACGCGCTGTGGGCAATGGTATACTACGAAGAAAGATGACCTATGCGGCAGTATATCGCTAGCCTTTAGTATTTCCTTAGATGACTTCTATTTTCTCAACCCTCAAGTCGATAACAAGTGCTCAAACTTGTGGCTAGAGACGTCCTATTGCGTTCGACCTGTCGGCAACGTGGCCACTTACTCTGGCTATCCAACGCCAACGCCAGGCACCGTCTACCCTAAGCCAACGCCAACGCCGACATCTGCACCTCCACTAATCGTGACAGATCCTCTCTGGTCGACTGCAGCAGGCACGGTGAATGACTGTGAGATTTACCTGAATGCATTCTCTGAATCACTTTCAAGTATAATGGGTGTCGATAATATTAACTCGTGCAATATATGGGCTGCACAGGCTGGCGTTACGGTACAGGATCTGATAGCATGGAACCCAAGCCTTTCAGTAGGCAATTGCGTTTTGCAGGAGGGCAAGAGCTACTGCATCCTAAAATGTAAGTCGCGAACAATGGCCTACTAATACCGCTAGAATGTCTCCACATGTTCAGTTTGCTAACTCTTTTTGCGCGACATTTAGCAAGTTCGGCTACTCTATCGAGCAATACGATCCCTACGTCTACTGCCTCGACACCTACGACTTCAGAAACGCCTACAAGCACTGGTGGAGGCGTGCCTCCACCAGCTCAAACCCAGGACGGTGCAAACCCATCGTGCAAGAAATGGTACGTTGTTATCGCAGGTGACGGCTGTTGGGCAATCGCAAATATAGCGGGCATCGCGCTTGAGGACTTCTATAAGTGGAATCCGGGCGTCGGAGAATGTGCCTCCTTGCGGCCAGACTATGCTGTCTGCATAGGGGTATGATCGGACCGGGTTTGCCACTGATCTCATATATACCTCTAGTAATTAGCCCATTAACACAAAGTGCTCGCACTATCAACATCCACAATCTTAAAATGCAAGTGCGGGTCTACGAATCTTGCACGCCTTGGGAGTGATGGTCATTTCGAGCAACAAACGTTGAATGCACGTGCACAACTAGGGACCCCTTGTTTGCCTAAGTTTCGTCAAATGTGGTCAAGCGTGATCTGCTTTTGTGCATTGCAGAAAAGCCGCCTACAAGAGCTGTCAGTCGTCCCTGCACATGCCACATCGCTATTTATCGTGCGAATGCTGGTACGGTGTTTATCTCTCCGGCAACGCACGCAACTTTTTCTGCGCATCAATCGCTCAAGCCTTTTCCCGCTCTCGTGCAATCGACATCGAAATCCAGTTTTTCTCGATTTCAAGGCCAGGTCTCACACATCTCCTGTGGGGTACCAACGCACCATGTCGTCAGCTGAAAACCTCGAGACTGCTGAAGTCCTCAAGCAATTGCAAGAGAGGATGGCCCTCCAAGGACCGAGGTATCCAAAGCAATACCATCGCACCGAAGACAGTCTTGCACACCCCAACTTACGGCCGGACACCAAATGGGGTTTCGTCATCGTCCGCGCAGTTTATGGTCCTTCTAGCGATGCGCTGTGGGCACAGTGGCTCGAACTCTTTCGCACGAATGTCTCAGAGACCTTAAGGCTAGAAGATCAACTGGAGCTGCTTCCCCGTCACGAGATAACGATTATTGAGGACGAAGCAACACTTGCTGGCGCAGATTCATACACCGCACGCCGCGCATTTCGCGCTTGGGTAGCCGCTGATCTGCCCCAACGGCTCCGCGACGAATGCCTGGAAGAGTTGGGCGGACTCACGCAGGTTCGTGCCAAATTACTCAGCAATGACGAATATAATGCGCCCAACACAATACACCCTGCGAGTATTGTACCTCCTCGATGGCAGTACTGCATATTCGTGGACCAAGATTGCTTGCGCTCGGTGGAGAAGGGGCCCGAGGATCCGGATATGCAAGACCCAGCTTTGAAGATTCTAACTACGTACTGGGAGCCAGAAGAAGAAGGGGAGCCCACGGAGGAGTTCACTCGGGACTGGGATGGCGGCGAGACCGATGATGGCGCCGAAGAGGTTGGATGGATGTACATGGACATGACGGATTATGTTGCGGTGTATGATCGTTTAAACGATATATTCGCTTGGCATGAGTATTACGAACGGCCCTATAAAAGCTATGTGGAGGATACGAACCAAAAATAATGTGGTAGGTCCTGTACGCCATGCGAGGGAGTAGATGTCATTACTCCTCCACCAAGGCAGGCGCGATATGAGAGCCAAAGTGAGGGTATAATGATTCCTTTCAGTTGAAGACATTAAAGATTGATCCTGCAAGTCCACACTCCTCCAGGCCCACTACTCATACCAATCATAAACCCGCATACAGAGAAGCATGATGGCCGGTACTCTACTGGCACCCACAGAATGTTGTTGCCAGCATGTCCGATCCATAGTCTGTCTGAGCTAAGGCTTGTACGAGTATACACGGGCGGCTCATATTCTACGACACCTCCTATGCTAGATACTTCTACGCTCTGGATAGCGATAGTAGCTACTTTAGTATAGAGGCAAGAGCCCGTAGCGTTAAAGGATAATTGGGAAATATTGCTCTTAATATTGAGAGTCTGCAGGCACGCGCTGCTGCTCGCGTCCCAGATCTTAATAGTGTTGTCTTCTGACGCCGACGCCAGCCTCGCTAAGTCGTGCGAGAAGACTACTAATATAATCTAGTAGCTATAGCTCTTAAGCGTCTGCAGGCACGTAACGCTGCTTATATCTGGCCAGCCTCGACTCCAGAAGCAACTGGACCATGTACCCTACTCCTGGGTGACATTATGCACATTCTGAGAACGGATATAACGACTCAAAGATTAGCTTAGAATGGCTTAAGTGGGTGTTTGACTCTCATACTAGAGAGCATGCTTACAGCAAGCCGCGGGTGCTAATCTGCGATGGCTTCGGGACATACGAGACGCTCAAAGTGCTGGAGTTCTGTCTTGGGAACAACGTTATCCTGTGTCGTATCCCGTCTCATACTTCGCACAAGGCCCAGCCCTGAGTGGTTCATAAGGTATTGAGCTAACTGTATGCACAGCGATTTGTGGTCAGCGAGAGCTCTGGGTGCCTTGATCTGTCGGACACAACGAGCAAGTACTCGCTCTCGCGCACCCACTTCGACATGAACAAGTTCGCAAAGGCTTCGGAGGAGGACTTCGAGACGGTGGCCGACGTAGTAAGAGATATGGCTGAAGGTTCTCCCACACTTTTGTGGGCTCGCTCTCAATGTAACTACACATCCTAGAGCAGATGCAAATAGACAAAGGTTAACTAGTATGGCAGACCACGGCAAGCACAAGGTCGAGATGAATCTCCAAGGCGTGCCGGTGGTGAGCCAGTTCGTGGAACGACCAGCGGAGATGGCAGCGGTCGAGCAGCTCCTGCTTGAAGCCTTGCCTGCAACCTCGCCCACAACGAGGCGCCGGCGGAAGGTCGTCGTCATCCACGGGCTTGGCGGCATAGGCAAGACGCAGCTGGCAGTGGAGTTTGCGCGAAAGCACCACCGCCGGTTCAGTGCAGTGTTCTGGCTTGACGGGTCGTCTGAGGCCAGTCTGAAGCAGTCCTTTGTCGACATGGCGCGGCGACTCCCGCGCGGCGAGGTAACAGCTGAGGGTGCAGCGCAGCTCAGCGATGCAGCTGATGAGGCGGATGTGGCGGTACGCGAGTGTCAGCGGTGGCTCTTGCTCATCGACAACGTCGACCGCGATCACCACGACCGAGATGACACACAGGCATACAAGGGGCCCTCCTGTACGGGCGGACGCGAGGGTGGCAATACATCAGTGCGTATGCCCGTGCATGGAAAGTTCGGGATACTATACCTGAATTTGTAAGCTGAATACTATAAAGCCAAGGTATTTTATCCTAAACTAGCCGCACCAACTCATCAACACAATGCCTAAAACACCAAATCGCCAGCTCACTTATAAGGAACGTATGAGAATCTATACCCTAGTAGAGCTTAGTTGGAGGCATCTAGCCATTACTAAGAAGCTTAGTATACCTCGACTATAAGGCCCTGTTCGGTGCGCCCGGATGAGACGGTCATCAGAGCTCCGTTCTGCCAAGCTCCATCTCTCGGCAATGAGATGAGATGGCTGTTCGGTAACTCTGCTGGTGATGAGAGCATCATCGAGAATGCGATCACGCTAGTAACGCCACCCAATATTGCATCCCTGCAAGTGCCAAATTAACCCTTGTATTACCCTTTTAAGCGCCCGAACGACGTTTAAGAGCCAACACTACTCTTGAGCTATTTCTACTGTAATCATCTCATCATCACCATCACGTGATGCCTCCGGAGGTGCCCGTAGTCGCCGTTACTACTAGTATATTACAAGGCCCCCCCATGAGCGGGTTTGTAGCCCGCGCCTGTGCGTTTCTATACAAATCGACCTTTTTCCATACAAATACTGTCCGGGCGGGTGGCGCGCTACAAACCCGCTCATGGGAGGGCCTTGTAGCCGCAGTAGCAGCTATCCATGCCGTTATTATCCAACTTCGAGATAAGCTAACTAGTGTACGAGCGTACGAATCGCAAGAGGGTTAAGGGCAGCAGTGGCTCGAGGATTGTAGAGGCAACCCACAGCAAATTTATAGTGAGACTCGCCTTCAATTGCCCATCTTTAAAGAGCTCGTCGACTGGCTACGATTAAGTAAGCTCGTAAGCGGTGAGAGCCATATAATCGCCGAAAAAACGCTCATATACTACTATATTTGCGCACAAGGAGCTAGCTAGCGTAATACACAGTACTACTGTTACAATTGAGCTCGGCTCAACCTCGGTTACAGAGATATTGGGTATACCCAATATCTACGAGCTTGACTCAATACAGAGGAGCGTAGCTCAATAGAGGAGCACGCGAGTACGCATCACGTAAGCGAGCTGTTCGAGCTTCCCATGTATATATATAGCGCTCTCTCTACATAGCTTTAAATCAATAATCCATCTCCTACTCATTCCTGAGCTGCTCGACTTACAACAGTTATGAGCCCGGCGCTAAAGAACACACGATAGTTCCATCCTGTGCACTGCAGCTCGAGCCAGCAGCTCAGTATACTCCAATCCAAACGTTCACACGCTTACTATAGCATCCAGCGAAATTACTCTACTCGATAAGGGTACTGCCTAGCTCAAGGAGCGCTTATAATAGCTAGTATAGTACACTTAATTTAAATACAACGCGCTCGAACTAGGGATTTAGGAACTCGTAAACCTAGAAGTAGATACAGCTCCTAATATCTACGCAGCCAAACCTATACGCCCTATACCCTTATAAGCTCTCGATAAACTAGATAAGATAGCCAACTACAAGCTCGCACTTGATAAATACTAGGTAGTAAGAGAGAGCTAGGTATCTAAAATAGCGAGATTAAGAGCTCTAAGCGCGTAGGTCAACGCGATAGTTAATCTAGGCTATCTATTAATAGTAAAGATAACGCTACTCGTAAGCGAGTCCGCTATACTCTAGGGACTCGTCTAAACCCTAAAAGCTCTACTCGCACTATCTAATACTAGCGTATAAAATCTCTTGCGAGCTTAGTACTAAGCTTACCTATAGAAAGTAAAGTAGGGGCGCTAAAGTCCTAAGCTCTAGTATAATAAGTAGAACTACTTATACTAAAGAGCTATAGTATACTTACTAAATAATGTATTAGGCGAGCTTATAGCTTATAATTTCCTAGAGGCTCTTACTCCTAAGCTAGCTCTAGAGTAGGTTTAGATAATAAGCTAGTTAATAGTCTAGAAATCTATACTAGGCGATAAGATACTTATACTAGGGTAGCTTAGCGTAATATACTTAGGACTATTATAGGAGTATAGGCTCTATATAGCTAATAATAGATTAGGAGTCTTCGCTACTTTTAGAAGCTCCTCCGCACTAAGCTCTAATAAGAGACCTTACCTATATAGAAGAAAATACTACTAGCTACTAAATACCTATATAAAACTAGAGAGCGCCCTTACTAGAAAACCCTACTTACTTAGTAAGGTAGAGTAAGAGAAAATACTTATATACTTAGATAAGCTATACTATACTACTCTTAAAGTAGTACTAATAATATAGTAGAACTCTTAAGAGCTCGTTAAAGTTAGCTTAACTACTACTCTAAAAGCTCCTATATTCCCTAGTAAGCTTATAGTAGCTCTAATAAACCCTTAGATATTTATAATCTCTCTATAAGGAGCCTTTAATACTATAGATTTTAATACTTACCTACTATTTAAGAGTACTATATTCGATAATAGAGGTACTATATACCTAGTTAATATAATAATATATCTTAAACCTAGCTCCTTTATAAAGGAAACTAGAGTAGACTACGTATAAGTAGGAACTTAGTCTTTCCTAATACTAGGAAAGAGTATAAGAGTATTTAAGAATATACTTAATAGAGTTTATAGAGAGCGTATAGGTAATTTAGAGCTTACTAAAGTAGTAGTAGTAGAGGGTTTTTATATTAATATAGTCTTAGAAGCTTAACTTAGAGAAGCTAGAGTATAGTACCTAGGCTATAATATAATACTAAGGATAGATACGCTAGAGAGTAGTATAGTATTAGCTATAATAGTATATAAGTATAACCTTACTTTTATTAAATATAAGCTACTTCCTTTCTACTTAAGCGTTATAAGTATAAATTAGAGTAAATAAAAGCTCCTCTTATAGACTACTAAGCTAAGATTAGACTCTAAGAAGCTCTAGTACTTAAGAGTAGGATATTTAGGACTAGTAGCTCTTAGAGTATTAGTTAAGAATACTAGGAATATACGTATTAATAGTATAGCTTAGATAAACTATAAGTACTACTCTATAACTTTATTAAGAGTCTACTAAGATACCGTAGTATTTCGATAGAGTAAGGTTAGTTCTTATAGATGAAGTAAGGTAAGCGGGATTTAGTCTTGCTAGTATAATAGAGCGTAGAAGTAGTAACTTGAATAACTATATTATCTCTATAACTATTTGAGTTGAACATAATAAGCCCTAGGGGTTTATTACCTATAATTATATACATGCTAGCCGACTACGTTGATCTCCTTAATTCCTTAATCTCTAGAGATTAAAGAGATTAAGAGATTAGTTATGCTCTCTTGCTCTCTTAATACGAGGGAGAGCGTAAGATTATATTACGTGATGTAATCTCTCGTATTCGCGCTTAGTAAGAGATTACTACGGGGCAGAGTAGGTATAGTTACCTTATTGGATCGTAATACTATCCCCCCTCTCTCTAGGTTTTCGTCCTAAAACCTTTTCCACTATGCCTAAGGTTCCTTCTAATAGTAAAGTTCATCGTATAAATCTTGCTACCTTTATTAATTCTTTTAGGGATATTATGCTAGTTACGTGTTCTAATTGTTGCGCCGTAAATCTTATTTATAGGGTGTATATTCGTTCGGGTCGTTGCAACAACTATAATCGTTTGAACTTAAAATCCTATAATATCTAGATTTCTGAAAATGAATGGGAGGTTTTGCGTTCTAAAAAAGAGCGTCTTTAAAATTGTTTAGAAGAGGTAGAGCGTGAGGCTCTTGTATTATAGTAGGTGCTGCACGCTAATGCGGAGAAGGCCGCCGAGGCGATCTCTATAGAGGAAGCTGCTATCATTTATCTAGAGGAGTAAGAAGCTGCGGCAACCGTAGCTAGGGAGCTTGCTCTTTCGCCTTTTACTTAGAGTGCGATGTCTGGTCTGGGTGATAATATTTAGGATACTAGCGTTCCTAGTTATCTAGGTAAAGCCTTAGTCTTAGGCGAGGCGCCTTCTAAGGTCGCTTCTCACTAAGATTTTAGGTTCATATTTTTTCCATATTATTTCGTCGATGCCGCCCTTATATAGCTATCGTTATTCTTTCACTCCTATGTAGAAGTGGATGTGGTATTTTCTTCTTATTTTCCTAAGTAGTTCTTTATAGTTCTAGAGGTTAGCTTCTAGTTCCTATGTATTTTCCGATTCTAGGTAGCCTTTCCATTTAACTAACCATTCTTAATAGAAATCATTATCCTAGAATTCTTCGCGTCCTATTTCTCGATATCTATAGAGATCTTCGACTTTAAATTCATCTTCTTCTTTAGTTTCGTAGCGAAAAGTTTATTATATTAGCATTTCTAAGTCAGTAGGTTCTAGTTTACTTATATAGAACCTAGGGTGGATTTTTACATCTTCTAGAAGTTCTAAAGTATAGTTAACTGGTCCGTTTCATTCCTTAATTAAAAATAGTCTAACCTTAACGTTATCAAGTCCTTTACTTAGTCGTTTTATACGTAGATTCTTCGTGTACAAATATACTTTATCCCCCTCTTTTAGCTAAGGTGCTGTTTTTCGTTTTTTGTTAGCGTATTTAATGCTACTTTCTTGTACTTTAAGTATCTTGTCTTGTATTTCTTCGTAGACTTTTTTAAGTTCGTCTATAGTTACTATTACTACTTATACTTTTAGTCCTAGTAATATTCTTTCAAATAGGTTCAGGTGTCTTCTATAATTCGCAAAGAACGGTGTTCTTCCTATTAATTCTAAGAACTTATTGTTGTGCGCAAGTTATACCATAGGTAGTAATAATACCCAATTGTTTTATCGAGTGTTAACGTAGATTCGTAGATATGCCTTCATCGTACGATTCGTCCTTTCCGTCTATCCATCTGTCTGTGGATAATAAGCTATCGATAGCTTTCTTTTCGTTCCCATCAATACTAGTAGCGTTGCCCAAAAGTTTAATATAAAGAGCTTATCTCTATCGCTAATAATTGACTTTAGTATTCTATAGTATCTAATCAATCGATCTAGGAATATAAATACTAACTATTATGCGGTGTAGTTATTCCTAAATAGTATCATCTCTGCGTACTTAATAAATCTGTATATAATAACTATTATCGCGTTATACGTAATTCCTGTAGCTAGGTCTTTTAATAGTAGTAGTCCTATTATAAAGTCCATTAAGATATCTTCCTAGGGAAATTCTAGTAGTTCTATTACTTATATCTCGCTATATAGTGCGTAAGTACTATATTTATTTTTCTAGCAGTCTGCACATTTTCTAATAAAGGTCGTTACCTTATCCTTTATATTATTGAACTCGTAGTTTCACTTAATGAGTTCTATAGTTCTTGTAATTCCAGGGTATCTATATACTAGATTATCGTGGTATTATTTTATAATTACTTCCTGTAATTCCTTAGGTACGTTGTTTATGATTATTATAAGATTGTTAATTTCTTAATTTATATCAATCTCGTTCGCTAGTCCTAGCGATCCATCCTAGTTGAACTTTAGTATAGTTCCTTTAATAGTTTCTTTTATTCCTACGACATCGTATCTTCGGCTAAGGGCGTCTACTCTACCATTATCTTTTCCTAGTATATATATAATTCGGAATTTATATTGTCCTAAGAGTTCTAACCATCTAGTTTGTTATTAATTTAGAGCTTTAGTCATTATAAACGTGACTAAGTTCTTATAATTAGTAAATATTGTAAGTTCTAAGTAGCTTTCTACGTAAATTCTCCAATATTTAAGTGCGTTTACTATCGCGAGTAATTCTTTATCATGCACATTATATTATTCTTCTAGTCCTAAGAACTTTCTAGAGTAGTAAGCTATTAGGTGCTATTTCTCTTCGCGTTCTTGCAGTACCACTACGCCGTGTGCGAGGTCTAATGCGTTAGTCTCGAATCTTAATACTTCTCCTCTATAGAATAGTACTAATACGGGTGGTGTTGTATAGACCATCTTAAGTTTATTAAATACTTCTTAACATTCCTTCGTCTATAACTAAGGTGTATCTTTCCTTGTTAAGTTCGTAAGTAGTAAGGCTTTTCCTGAAAAGTTCCTTATAAAGTATCTATTAAAGTTAATAAATCCTAAGAATAACTGTATTTCTTTAATATTCCTTAGTTCTTTCTATACTTTAACTACTTCAATCTTTTCTTTACTTATTTTCACTCCGTTGATACTAATCGTGCATCTGAGGAAATCGACTTCTATCTTATACTATTCGCATTTCTCTAGTTTTAGCTTTAGGTTGTACTAGTCTAAGCTTCTTAATACCATTTTAATATATCATTTGTATTCTTCCATAAACTATAAGTAAATCAATATATCGTCTAAATATGCTACGACGTATTCATCTAGGTATTCCCTAAGTACATTATTAATTAATGCTTAGAATATAGCTAGTGTATTGGTTAGCCCAAATAGTATAACCATATACTTATAATAGCTATAGCGTGTTCTAAACGCTATCTTCCATTCTTTACCTTCTTTTATTCTAATTAGGTAGTAACCGTCCCATAGATCTAGCTTCGTGAATATCTTTGCGTGTGCTAGTCGATCTCGTAATTCTATAATATTCAGTAATAGGTAGTAGTTCTTTATCGTAATGTCGTTGAGTTTTCTAAAGTCAATACATACTTAAGGTAGCCCTTATTTCTTTGGCATAAATAATATCGGGTAGCCTACTAGTGATATTAATTCCCGTATATAACCTCTTATAAGATTCTTCTTAATATAGTCTCTGAGTATTTCTAACTCTTGTTCTAATAGTCTATAGATAGGTCCGGAAGTTAGTTCCTTCCCTTCCTATAGTATAATTATATAATCCTAGGGTTGATGTTTTAGTAGAGAGTTTTCTTCTATCCCTTCTATAAAGAGGTAACTAAATTCCTTATACTATTATAGGATATCAGGAGTTACGCGTTTCTCTAATACTCTTACTTCATAACCTAATACCCTATTAGTATCTATAGAGGTGACTATACTTTTATTATATATTAGTTTCGAAGTAGTTAGTTCGTAAATCATCTTCTTATCTACTATTATATTCTATTAATACGTAGGCTTAGATCTATATGCGTCTTTATAGTCTATCTACGAGAGGTTCCGGTTTTTCCAATCTATTCTAGGATTAAACTCTCGTAACTATAGTAGTCCTAAAATAATATCTTTGCTAGCTAAGGCTAGGATATCTAGGCATACTTCTATAGTTCTTCCTTAGATAGTAAGTGTTATAGTAGTTTCATATATTACTACTAGTTCTCCTAGCATAGCTTTTCTATTCGCAACACGGACTAGATAGGGATACTCCTTCTTTATAGGCTTAAGTCCAGCTCGTTATGCTGCGTTAGTAATATGAAGTTTGCAAATAATCCTAAATCTAATAATACCTTTATCCGTTATACTCCTACTATAACTAGGAGTTTAATAAGCTTTTCTACGTTAACGGCGTTGCATTCTCTTCCGTCGAGTATAGTTCTAAAAAAGACTTATCTTATTTATATTCTCTTTTTATAAATCCTTACAGGATCTTAGCTTCTCTATATCTTTTATACTTATCCTATAGATAGTATTACTAAATTAAGCATGTACACCTTCCGTTAATTAGTACGTTGTTCGTAGTTTCGTCCGCTGTTAATACGCTAGTAAAATATCTTGCCTATTGTTTATCCTATAGGTGTCGTTCGCAAGTTACTTTTCACATTTATTCTAAAACCATTTATACTTAGATTTCCTTATTAGGAAATATCCTAAGTTTATTTTATCTAAGTAGTGTATAAGACATTTATTATAGAAATACTATATCTATAATAGTAGTAGGTAGTTAAGGTTTTTGTAATGTAACTAGTATTATAGGATTCTACTAATTAGTGTATTAGATATATTGAGTAGCTCTTAAGCTTCTAGGGTAAATAAATCCAGTTGCGATCCTCGTAGAGACCCTAGTCCCTCTATTCGTCGTCTTGCTAATCTTTAATCAAGTAGTAGCTATCTACTAGGTTCTAGATTTCTCCTATGAATCTATCTTATACTATTACATCTTTATACTATAGTTTTAGGGTTTCTAGTAGTGTGTAATACTTAGAGGACTCTAGCTCAGTATCTTCTACATTATTGTCTTTCTTATCTTCTAGTTCCTAATCATTTTAGTTAGAATCTAGGTAATCCTAAACTATCGGTAGCTTCGTTCCTAGGTGAGGGTGCGCGGTAGCGTTGCGATAGTATCCTCCCCTACTATTTCTATAGAATCTTTCTTTTCTAGTAAATTCAAGGAACTAAACGTTCTATTTCCTTATATTTCTTCTCTTAAGGCGGTTATACTTATATTCGTTATCTATAAGTTCCCTTTCAAGACGTCTGTATATATTCTCCGCGCGTAGCTTGTCTTCTGCGCATTATTCATCTAGAGTTAGATATCCTAGGTCTTCAAGTTCTTGGTCTTATAGTTAAATAGCTTTCCCTTCATTTAGTATCTTATATACTACTTCCCATTCTTCCTTAGTATTATCGCCTTACCTTTTAATTATATTAAGAGATTAGTCCGTAACCTAATATCTCTTACCTATTTATCTCTTAGCTTTATTCTTTAATTAATAATCCTTTAATAGGTAGCCTGGTTTGCCATAATTATAGTAGGTTCTTATTTCCTTACTATTATCTAGCTTCTTAGGCGGTAATCTTATATTCGTCCTCCTAGGTTTATGTTATCGATATGCATATCGTCGAGTCCAAAATGCCTATAATTACTACTAACCCTAGGTGCCTTTACAACCCTCTAGTATCTATAGTTTAGCTGGTATTTCTTCTCGTGTATACAGGTTAGTGCAGCGTGCTTGTCTTTCACTTCAAGGCGAAATTCGTACAAGTAGTTATCAACTCTAATTAATTCTTCGACTAGTTCGTCAAGGTTATTGATCATAGCTCCACTTCTCATAAGCTCTGCCCGTACGCCTGCTTTCAATCCTTGTCTAAACATCCTCATTAAGCCTAGTCATTCTATTCAGTCTAGATCGAATAATTTCTGAATTTATTAGCATAACTAGAAGCCGAATAATTCTGTCGTAAGGCCTAGACGGCTCGTTCCGTAATAGCTAGTTCGTTAGCGAGTTGGAATACTTATTATATCTTGTCCTTAAACTCAACCATTATTCGAATATGTCGTCGCACTATTATCATCATTATCTATAAATTTCTTAAGGTATAGTATAACCTATTTCTCAGCTTTCCTCTTAAGTATATTACCACAAGCATTAGTCGTTCATCATTAGGTACTTATCTATTTTAAAGTAGACGTCGACTTAAAGTAGCTATAATTAAGCTTAGTAGTCTCTATAATAGAGGTCTAGCTTCGCG
>JAJTIZ010000255.1:0-37480 GCA_021365335.1 Phaeosphaeriaceae sp. PMI808
TCGTACGCGTTAGCGCTAGCTACTATTTACGCGTATAGCTTCTTAGAGCTCTCTCTCCTACTTTATCTAGAGTAGCTTTAGAAGATATAGCTACTTAGTAAGTAGTAGTTTAATAAGTTTTATACTTATCTATTAGCTACTCTAGGTCTACTTTACTAGTAGAGTATACTTCCTAGGACTCTTAGATACTCTACGCGTTAATTAATTTAATCTAGACTAATATCCTACTATTAATACGCTCTAGGCTTAGGTATTTACTCTAGAGTTTAAAGGCCTATATACTTAGATTACTCTACGTAATTCCTTATAGCTTACTAGCTAAGCTCGCTACCTACGTAGGGTCTACTTCTTATTCTACTAAAGTAGCTAGCTAGCCTACTATACTCTTAGCTTTACGTAGAGTATTACCCCTAGATCTTATACTAGGTACTCTCCTTACTCCTAGCTTTTAGGTACCTACTACTTCTTAGAGCTAGTTAAATATATCTTTATAGACCTCTCCTATAGTATAGCTTATTTTTATACAACTTATTAAAGCTTATAAATCTCTAGTTCTAAGAGCTCTTAAGATTAAGCTTCTACTCCTTCTTTATAGAAGAGCGTCTTATTAAATATTATATTAAGTTTATATATTCTAGCTTTAGGACCTATATCCTATATATATTAGATACTCTATATCCTACTAGATATCTAATATAGCCCCTAGGGCTTACTTTAAAGCCCCTATAGTTACGCCTAGCTACTCTATCCTTATTTAAGGGATATACTTAGTAGCGTATACGTATACGCTACTCTAATCTAGGTGTAGATCTATAATAGTAGCTCTTACCTCTATTAGTTAATACTATCTAAAGTAACCTCTAAACTATCTATTAAGTACTATATTTAGTACTTCGAGCTAATAAGCGTAGCTTAGACTTATATTAATAAGCTATATTATTATATCTACTATCTCTAGCTAGAGCTTCTTAGGTAGGTTTACTCCTATCCTTATCTTAATTAATTTTATAACTACCTCTTAACTAGCTCTCTTAGGGCCTCTATTTAGCTCGTAAGTATACGTTAGGGAGCTCTAAACTTATATCCCTTTATCCTAAGCCTAATATTGAAAGCTTAAGGTACCTCTATATAGTAGTATTACTATATCGTTATCTTATATAATCACGCATATATAGAGCTTATAGTATACTCTTACCTATACTTTAAAGTTCTTAAATACTCTTAGAATCTCTTAGAGCGTCTTACTATATAGTGCGTAGGTATAGAGCTTACTACTATAATCGTACTTAAGTAGTAGAAACTAGAGCTCGCCTAACCTTCTATTTAGCATATTAAAGAGATCCTAGGCTATACACTAGTATAGGCGCGGAGCTTATTCTTTTAGCCTTCTAGAAATAACTTATTTAGCGTAAGTTATAGAGTAGTACTTATAGTTTATCCAAGCTATACCATTAATACGCACGTTCCTAGCATTCTTAACTAACGCTCTAAGAGCTACTAGTCCTAAATATCCTACTCTTAAGTACTAGAGCTCCTTAGAGTCTAATCTCGCTTAGTAGTCTATAAGAAGAGCTTTTATTTACTCTAATTCACGCTTATAACGCTTAAGTAGAAAGGAAGTAGCTTATATTCAATAAAAGTAAGGTTATACTTACGTACTATCGTAGCTAATACTATCCTACTCTCTAGTATACCTATCCTTAGCGTTACGTTATAGCCTAGGTACTATACTCTAGCTTCTCTAAGTCGAGCTTCTAAGACTATATTAATATAAAAACCCTCTACTACTACTACTTTAGTAAGCTCTAAATCCTCTATATACTCTCTATAAACTCTATTAAGTACGTTCTTAAGTACTCTTATACCCTTTCCTAGTATTAGGAAGGACTAAGTTCCTACTTATACGCAGTCTACTCTAGTTTCCTTTATAAAGGAGCTGGGTTTAAGGAGTATTATTATTTGACTAGTGTATAGTACCTCTATTGTTAATATAGTGCTCTAAATAGTAGGTAAGTATTGAAATCTATAGTATTAAAAGCTCCTTATAGAGGGATTATAAATATCTGAGGGTCTATTAGAGCTGCTATAAGCTTACTAGGGAATATAGAAGCTTTTAGAGTAGTAGTTAAGCTAACTTTAATAAGCTCTTAAGAGTTCTACTACGCTGTTAGCGCTACTTTAAGAGTAGTATAGCGTGGCTTATCTAAGCGCGCAAGTATTTTCTCTTACTCTATACTACTAAGCGAGTAGGGTTTTCTAGTAAGGGCGCTCTCTAGTTTTTGTAGGTATTTAGTAGCTAGCGTATTTTCTCTATATAGGTAAGGCTCTTATTAGAGCTTAGTGTAGAGGAGCTTCTAAAAGTAGCGAAGACTCCGATCTATTATTAGCTATATAGAGCCTATACTCCTATAATAGTCCTAAGTATATTATGCTAAGCTGCCCTAGCGTAAGCGTCTTATCGCCTAGTATGATTTCTAGACTATTAACTAGCTTATTATCTAAGCCTACTCTAGAGCTAGCTTAGAGGTAAGAGCCTCTAGGAAATTATAAGCTATAAGCTCGCCTAATACGTTATTTAGTAAGTACGCTATAGCTCTTTAGTATAAGTAGTTCTACTCGTCGTACTAGAGCTTAGGACTTTAGCGCCCCTACTTTACTTTCTATAGGTAAGCTTAGTACTAAGCTCGTAAGAGATTTTATACACTAGTATTAGATAGTGCGAGTAGAGCTTTTAGGGTTTAGACGAGTCCCTAGAGTATAGTAGACTTACTCATAAGTAGCGTTATCTTTACTATTAATAGATAGCCTAGATTAACTATTGCGTTGACCTACGCGCTTAGAGCTCTTAATCTCGCTGTTTTAGATACCTAGCTCTCTCTTGCTACCTAGTATTTATTAAGTGCGAGCTTGTAGTTGGCTATCTCGTCTAGTTTATCGAGAGCTTATAAGGGTATAGGGCGTATAGGTTCGGCTGCGTAGATATTAGAAGCTATGTCTGCTTCTAGGTTAACGAGCTCCTAAATCCCTAGTTCGAGCGCGTTGTATTTGAGTTAAGTATACTATACTAGCTATTGTGAGCGCTCCTTGAGCTGGGTAGTACCCTTATTAAGTAGAGTAATTTCGCTAGATGCTATAGTAAGCGTGTGAACGTTTGGATTAGAGTATACTAAGCTGCTAGCTTAAGCTGTAGTATATAGGATAGAACTATCGTGTGTTCTTTAGCGCTAGGCTTATAACTATTATAAGTCAAGTAGCTTAGGAATAAGTAGGAGATAGATTATTGATTTGAAGCTATATAGAGAGAGCGCTATATATATATATAGGAAGCTCGAATAGCTCGCTTACGTAATGCATACTCGCGTGCTCCTCTATTAAGCTACGCTCCTCTATATTAAGTTAAGCTCGTAGATATTAGGTATACCTAATATCTCTATAACCGAGGTTGAGCCGAGCTCAATTGTAATAGCTATTAAGCTCTAAAGGAACCTATTTATATTAGTTAGAGCGTAACTCCTAGAATATACTATAAAAAGAACTTACTAAGAAGTAGCCCCTATAATTATAGTTAGAATAATAACTATAGTAGTAATTATTAGACTTATTATAGATATTCTTCTAGTTAGTAATACCTTAGGCGTAGTATATATAAGTTGCGTAAGCTATTATACTATTAGCGCACTTAGCTAGATTACTCTACTTAAAGGGTATTATATTATATAAATTACTCTTCTTAATAAACTTAGGGCGTAGATAGAAGACTATAGTATTAAGTTTATTATAGGTATTATATATATATTTTATATATTATACGTATATAAGGTAATAGAGTAGAGGAATAATAAAATCTTTATTATAGGAAACTCTCCTATTAATATCGCGCTAGGTAGTAACGCGTATAGTATATAAATAATTTACTATTATATAGTAATAGTTCTTTACTTTATTATTAGGTAAATAGGTAATTAACCTTAATATAAGTATAATAACTATAATAAGTATATAGGACGCGTATATAGTATATAATATACGTAAGTACTCTTTTCCCTTTTCCTATATAGTTTAAAGGTTTTTAATAAGATTATAATAGAAGCTAATAAAGATATTAGCTAGGAGGAGAGGCTCTATAATAGAGGTTCTATAAAGAGACCCTATATTATATAACTTAGGTAGTAATACTAAGCTCCTAAGAAGGGACTACGCTATATCTATATATAAAGGGTACCCCTCTTATAAAAATAGTTTAGTAAGTATTATTTTATTAATCAACTCTCTTTCTAGAGATAACTATTATCCCTTTACTATCTATTGTAACCTATAACAAGTACTATTGTCTTCTAGTTGCTACCTTATAAAAAAGCTAGCTAGAGGTAAGTTAAAGGTAATAAATAGTCTAGAGTACTTAGTATAGCTTTAGCTCGAGCTATAGTTGACGCGTATATTAAAAAGGATGCTGAGAAGGTCGCGCACGCTATAGCAAGGAAGTATAAAACTAACCAATAACGCATTACAGACTAGCGCCTTAGCGCGTAGTAGTAGTCTCTAAATTGCGACTCTATATTATATATATACTATACTTAAACTTAGCTATTTTAGAGCCTTACTTTTCACCTGCGTTAAGTAGTTATTTAAGTTAAGGCCTCTAGCTCTACGCTGTAGCTGCCCAACTCGTACGTCTACTCGCGCGAGAACTCTACGAACTTGAGTAGTTTATACTCAAAACCGCTACTCTATATAGTATATATACTATACTCAAATTTACTCGTTTTAGAGCTTCAATTTACATCTGCGTTGTAGAGTTATTAACGTTGCAAGACAAATTTGTACGAAAAAGTGCCGTTGAGCTGGTAAGTACGGCCAAGGTGCGGAGCACCTTGGCTAGTGCGGCGAGTAGAGGGATTGGTAGAGCTAGATAGATTGGTGGCGTTTTGGTGGCGCTTTTAGCGTCAGCAAGAACTTTTGAAAGGCACCTCCGTCCTTGTTGTATCACCTGCTCCTTGACTTCAACTGTCTGCTTAAGGGGGCGGCTAGAGCGAGGAGCGTCCTGAACGTGCTTAGGGAGGATCTTGAGAGGGAGGACGTTAGGCTCAAATCCAGCAGCGATAGCTCGGCTAGAGACTCAGTCTACTGTACGTGGATTGACACCTGTCAACTCAGAGATCTGGGAGGCAGACTTGCTGACAGGGGGTGACTTCAAAGTGACAATCAAGGCACGGGTATACGTGTTAGTATTGGGAGCCATGGTCCTCACACAAAGTAGAGATAGAGTATCACTAGCCTCATTAAGGGCCTCAAGAGAAGAGGCTTCATGCCAAGGATAGTACCGCCGAAGGACCGAGGTTAGCGTCAGACAGAACTTTTGACAGGCACCAACGAACCAAAAAAAAATTCGCAGAAAATCGCTTACACCGCCAGCTCCCCATTGCCAAGATATATTTTCAGGATTACTTGTGGAGGCACGTGCTAGTCGAGTCAACTCCTGAAATATTTACAATATCAGTTTTTATACGTTCAGCCGTAAACCGTGGGCATCAATCCAACATTAATCCCCAAATCTGCTGGCCCAGTGGTTTCTTACGCTTTCGGTGGGGGCTGTGGGCTCAGCCATAATGCTTCAATCAACTTTAAGTGGAAGATGCCACATCTCCAGAAGGTCTTTTGAACCACAGCTGACCTCGAAGGCTTCGAGAAAAAGTGCCACTGAAAATAGGATAATTTCCTGGGAATCCACGCCTGGTTGTCTTGGCCAGAGTTTTTCTACTCCCTTCACGATGAAGATTGGGTACATTTCACCAAATGTCATTTCGCCAGAGTTTTTCTACTCCCTTCACGATGGAGATTGGGTACATTTCACCAAATGTCATTTCGCCAGCTGAAAATATTGATACCGTAGTGATCACATCAGGTTCAGCCCGGATTCTTGAAGTGCACAATATTCAGGTATAAAAGGGCATCGACTAGAAGCATCATTAATCAGACCAACGACTCAAGTCCTCAATCAACGAGCTCTACGACTCCTAAGTCAATCATTATTGCACCGTTCTTCAAATCACTCGCTGAGTACCTCTATCAATCGCTACTCTTCACTCAATTACACAACTCTCTCAATCACAATGAAGGTCCAATTTCTTCTCTATTTCCTTCCCCTCGTCGGATTCACAGCTGCCTACCCAACCGACAGCACCGACCTGGTCGCCCGGGATGCTCCAACCAACGCCACGGCCCCGACCGCAATTCCCGACGAGGACGACAGTCCCGATGTCGAGGACCCAGCTGACGAGGAGATGGCCGATCTCGGCGAATCCATCGGGGGCGAAGGCGACCTGCCGCTTCCACCTCTCGAGAAGCGCAACATCCCGACCCAGTGGGGCTGGACCCAGAACTACAAATTCACCCGCAAGCCCTTGATCGGCAAGCGCCGCACCATGGTCACCGGCAACAGCTTGGTCAACATGAAGTCTGACGGAAACGTGCGCTTTTACACCTACATGCGTGCAACCCGCGTGCTCAGCTACAACTACGCTATCACCTGTGGAATTCGCGATAAGGTCGGACGATGGTATACCATGACTCACAAGGGAACTGTCTGTGGCTCTGGTCGCCCTTGGTGCAGCAGCAAATCGATCATCGATGACAAGACATACGTCTCGTCGGTCAAGGCGCACTGGGCAGATATTATGGCGGGAGATCGTAAGATGGTCTGCAAGGCCCAGGCGAAGTGGGCTCTAGGTGACTTGCTCAATGACATCAAGAAGATGCTGGAGAAGACTGGCAAGGTTGTTGGTGCGGCCATCAAGATCTTTGGTTAAGGCATTAGAAACGGACCGCACAGGCGGTCGAACTTATGATTTCGGCGGACATTTGATTTTTTTGGATCTCCGTATGAAGGATTATGACCCTACGGTCACACCTCCTTTTTTTTCGTAAACATACACTGTCCTTACTGTATACGCTGTATTATACATCGACTTTGCTGTAGAATACAAAGAAATCAATATATATTCTAGCCTAAAGCTAATTAAAGTACATTTTTCACAAACAGTCCTTGTGTGCGTCGTAGCTATACAGAACATGTAATCGTCGCCTAGCTAGTCCACCTTAGCTTTGTAACTAGCAGCGGCCACTTCATTGCCAAAGCTATTAAAACATCGCTAGAACTATTATAATAATTCATCTACTTAGGTAGAGTATTGTTTAACTTAGCCTTAGCCTTATTTTCCTTTTTTTTTCTATACTTAATTTGCCTTAGCCTTCGCCTTCTTCGATGTACCATTCTTTTCAAGCTTCTTACCGGCGGTTTTCGAGCTTACGAGGCAAGAGATAAGAGAAAATATTTATTTGGCAACTCTATCTATCGCAGGACGTTGGTGAAGATCTCAGACAAAGCGACCCAGGTATTCGTATCCTCGAAGAGTATTTTTCCGGCGTTATCGAACTTCTTCCCTATATGTAAAATGAGAGACGGCTACTAATTGACAAGTAAGTACAACAGACCTTACAGTATAGCCGTAGCGTTGTTAATTTGCGAGTCTATAGCTTAGTAGATGAAGTAGGATAGATGATATATTTTAACTATTAGCTTATTCAACTTAGGCTAGCAAATAGGTTAGGTTAGGTTAGAGTTGTATAGACTCTAGGTATAGGTTTAGGTTTAGTTCCTACCCCTCTAGGTTAGGTTAGGTTAGGGTCGTATAGGCCCTAGGTACAGGGCCTTTCCATGAGCGGATTGCTAGCGTGAGCTACCGCACCGACAGAATTTGTATGGAAAAGGGTCGATTTGGATGGAAGCGCACGGAGCCGCGCTAGCAACCTGTATCCCTTGCACTGCCCGATATTGCCTTCGGTTAATTGACCAATCAACAAATGTGGCAGAGTCACCCCTCGTCTTTGCTGATTAATCGCTGTGATGGCGGTGTGGTTAAGTCACTGTGCCACACCTCTAATTGGTCAATTAACCGAAGGCAATATCGGGCAGTACAAGGGATAACACCTTCAAGTTCTCGAAGAACTTCGCGCATAGAATTAAGAGTACCCTGCCAACAACCTTGCATCAAATTACTCGATGGTATATTTTCAACCCCCGGAAATTGATTCCTAGAATACAGTTGTTTGGCGCGTAACATTCGTTGTCAAATTCCAAAAGCTCCTCCTCGTATGGCTGCTTACCTGTCATAACTTCGTAAATCGCACAGCCGAAAGCAAAGATATCAGTCTTTCGGCTTATTACCGGAGAGTCCTTGTAACAGAACCACTCATAGCATGCTCCTGCTTCTTCTCCATCAATGCCGCAACCTTCAAAGTCAATAATCTTCAAATGCCCCTAAACCAGTATCCAATTATTACATCCAACATCAGCATGAATTATTTTGTTATCATGCATATATCGCCTTCCTTTTGCAGCTTCCCGTAGCCAGCAAATTTTGGTATCTAAAGGGATCTTGTCTGGTTCGCTTGCCTGGATTACCGTCCGAAGCGACTGCCCGCGCTCAAGAATAAGGCCGTCTCTTGTTGCATCGAAACATTTTACAATATATTTATGAGATCCTAGACGTTCAAATGCTCGACGCTTAACATCAATTCCCTTGTCATAATAGGTCTTCAAAATTCTGTTATCATCAATGGCATAAACGATTGCTTATCCGCCTGCCGCAAGGAATGTTTGGGGCTTGATGTGCTCCTTTATTATCTCTTGGGCCATGGTCCCATTTCGCTTATGTTTGGGGCCAGGGAGGCGTAGTTGAGGCGTCGAGGTCTGCGGCCTTGAGATGTGCAGGTAAAAAGAGCTTTTCGAGGACGGTAGGATTCAAGCGAGAGCAGTAGTTGCTTGTTTTCGTTTGTGAGAATGGATGGAAAAAGTTAGTCGGTCGGTTTATGGAGTCAGATCTCCTCGAATCGGCCTCGATCGTCGCTGTACCTCGTTCGCATCGGTTGACGCCTCGGTAAAGCATACAGCCAGGTCACGAGGTTTCGTCGCCAGTACATGACGCCAATAGAAGTTGAGGGCAGTTTTGACTTCAAAACACTGTAACTCCATAACGGCATAACGGAATAATATTAGAATGAATAAGAGTATACTCAATATTAGTGTGAATGATAATCCAGAATATTAAAAACATGCGATATAGCGTTGTGGCGTGGTGATGAAGTGTAGGTAACCGCGTGCATGTGCAATGTTGTTGCTGAGTCAACAAACGCATGGAAACTCATTCTGAACCCCACATCACTCCCCAAGCCCAACCACCCTACCAGCACCGTTATGGACGAGATTCACGCCTGGATGGACTCTGTACCATCATATTCTGAGAACTTTAGGATATCTAAATGCGAATTCTCTCCTCAACCGCGCCTAAAACGAACGCACTACTCCCCAAATCCCCATCGACAAGTACGCCCGAGGCTTGACCCATCGGCGCAATCGTCTGCGCAAAACTCTTTCAAGATGGATTCGACTACCGATGTATCTTCTATCACCTCTCTTGACTCAAGGTGGAAGCTAAAAGCGACGAGTCCGTTGATGAAGCGCAAAGTCCCGAGCGAACCCAGCGGGTTTTGCTCGAGCAAGGGAATCCTCCAATTCGTATCCGACAACCAGATAGCACAAGCCGAATAGCATCGTCAGAAGAACTTCAAGGCATACTTTGTGCAGATTTCTCCGATAATTTCATCCCGGCATACTTCAAGGTGCGTTACTATGCCTTTCATTTGCTTCAATGAGCTGAAGGCTAATCGGTGCCTGCTCTAGGATCGCCTTCGCCAAGCGGATCCTATAGTATTTAGGAACGATATCCGCTCTCATATGTTCGACCGGTCAGACGAAACACAATTGGATAAGGCCGAAACGGAGAGGCTGGAGTCTCTGTGGGGTCGGGTCCAACGCATTCATACAAGGGCAAAACGATGCAATGATAACAACAAAGACGAGAATGCTTGGGTGAGAGTCGTGTGGGAGGCTCTAGAGGCAGTGGTGGAGGATGGTACCACATGCCTAGAAATCAACAGCGTGTAAGTGGCATCGCCAGGTTCAGGCATTGATACAGTATGGCTAACATCCAAGCTATCTAGTCAGTCACAGAATATCCATCCCGATTTCTTGTCTATAGGTACTTCTGGACTGACCGTATCCAAAAAAGCGGACTTCGTGCTTGCATTTTGCGGAGACAACGACGACGTCCGTAGAATTTACGAGAATTTTAAGTTGCATAACAAGGGTGTCGCGCTCAGTCCAATGGCAGATGCATACACTTCTGGGCTTGCTCTCGCATGTGCTATAGAGCTAAAAGAAGCTGGGGGAAAGGCCACAGAGGCAGAGATGCAGCTTGCGGTTTACCATGCAGCTATGCTGTGGAAAATGAGGGAGCTGATCAACATGGGACGGAAAAGGCCAATGGATGAGGAGGAAGTTGAAAGGCTGGTACCGTCAGTGGTCGGGTGGACCGTTATTGGGCATAAGTGGTCATTATATATTTCGAGTTTATTGCCTGACAACAGTATTGTACGTCATACCCTCCTTTCGAAACCTCTTGATTTGGGCTAACAGTTTGTCGCCAGATATGCCAGGGCCCTTTCGATGGACTACATACTAGTACTTCCACTCGTCATGGTATACTTCTCCTACTCATTTTATTGGAGCGCGTAGTTGCCATGGCTTCCAATATGCTATGGCCCACAATGCGAGAAATACTTAAAGGAAGTGAGGTTAGAGGTTGGAGACACCACTTTGGGGAGACGATGGCGAATGAAACGTAAATCAAAATGCCCCGATTGAGCTTGGACAATTGCAGTGATCTTGAACCACGTGACTTCCAGAAGTACCCGGCTCCTAATCCTGGTGTACTTCCTTGTCTCTTAGCCTAGTGATAGACCAACTTCCGTGGGTCAATCTTTAAGGCCCTGTTCGGTGTCGCTGCGATTGTTTCTCAATTGCAGCACAATTTCGCAGGGTAGCTAGCCCGAGTAAGTAGCGTTACTAGATTTGGATTGTAGAAATTCTGTGAGTTCGTTACTCGACGATTACTCTCTCTTCTCAAAATCACGTGATTTTGAAAACTTTAAGATCTATATATTACGGGCAACGATAAGGTCAAAGAGAAGGTCAAAGAGAGGGTAAAGGGAGAGTACAGAATTAAGCTTTGCAGATATGCTCAAAAGAAGGAAGGAATCTAGATTTGGTCCGACATTCACTCGAGGTTGTGGTGGCATTTAAGAAGTCACATGCTCTGCTAGCACGGCTTTATATAAATCCATTCCGCACGCCCCAGAGGACTCGTGACTCCTGCGACGTTCTTGGCACTAAAATTAGAAGCCCCCGCCCTTAAAATCGCTGTTGAGACTGTTAATGAAAACCCATGCAAAAGCCCATCGAAGTGGATTTTACCATGGACCCCATTCCCGTTGATGAGTATCTGGGTATTGCAATTGATCATCGACTACGGCAATTATTCCATCCTGTCTTACGAAAGGAGGTGCGGGAAGTCGGGCTCCACCAGGAAAAGATTTACGACCTCGGTCGGTCACTCTGGCGTAGGAATGAGCAGGTACCCAGAGACGAAGTTCTTGTGACGATGCAGCTTGCCTCGCCGGCGTTTATAGGGGGGCTTGTTGTGGTTTTGTTTCAGCCTCCCAACTCACTTCCATACGATCTCGGACTGGCCACAACCGTCCAAAGTTGCCCAACGCTCGCTGCCCTAAACGAAGGCTTTCGGGTAGTTACATGTGGTTCGTTGAGTCTTAAGGACATTACCACGGTCGACTCTCTTCCGTTTATACGTCCCAAGGACAAGCTTCCTCCAGGTTTCAAAGCAAACTGGCACTTGCAAGTTTTCGAAATTCTCAGGGTGAAACGGCCGGACGTGATTCTTTGCATGTGGCAGGATAAAGATGCAATCAGTACGAAACTAGAGAGTGTGCGGAGTATTGGCGTCGGCAGGGTGTTCGAAAACTCGGCCGTAGAGGTCCAGCTCGGGTCTGGGCAGATGGCAACGAAGGTGAATGCCTTTCATCCTAGTTATGCTACGTACCACCATCCGACGGTTAGCTGTTTCCGGCAGCTGCTTCTACTTGAAATCACCCAAGCATGTTATAAATACGCTGGGAATTGGCTTCAGCAGGAATGGATGATAGAGTTAAGGAGAAAGTGTAGGATGAGAGCTAGCAAGTTATGTGGTGAGTACGGTCACCCCATCAATATCGTGTTATTAACTGTTGGGATAGTTAGGAAAGGGCGGTACGAAGACTCTCGCCGATAAAGCGTAGGTACTAACACACCTCAGAGACACCAAACACTTCATAGACTGCCTTACAGAGACCCTAGACTTAATGAAGGCAGCCATTATCAGCCTACCAGGTGAAACTATTACGGAACAAGCTCGAAATCGCGCTACATACGATACTCTGTTAAAAACCAGTCTCAGCGAGTATGGTAATGATATTAGCCTCTGCTTGCGAGAGATAGGGAAAATACAAGAGAGCATCCATCCTGAGGATCTCTCGAAAGAAGATAAGGATATAATCTCGGATGCTGTCGACCTGTGTTTGCGGTTTCTAATGGATATTGTTAAGGGTATACGTGGTAGAAGTTTACTCTTTCTAAACAGTAAAGTGGGTACTTGCGGAATTTATGTGGCGAGCGATATGAAAGCCTTGGTATCTCGTCGGTATCGTCACTGTTTGGGAGAGGGTCCGGAGTTTGCTAAGTTAGTATCCAGCTTTCTAGTAAACTTAAATTTGATTTTTGAGCTGGTGGAGAAGGTAGGGGTGTACGGTACCTGTCTCAATGAGGTGGCGGACTTGTTTTTGTCATTTTCCTTGAATTTTGAGAGAATCCTTGGGGAACTGATGGCGGCGAAAGGAGGGAACAGTCAAGAGTCGAGTAATTTCTCCGAAGATGCGCTGACAGAAATTACGAGTGGTATTAGACGTTTATAAACAGCATAGTAGGCTGCGGCGAAGGTTAGAGATAGGATATATACGAATAAAATGCAAAGGAGACATTGGTGAATTCTAGCACCTTTAGCATTTCCGCCCCTATAGCCGGAAGGCTGATAGGTATCTACATGGCTAGGTTCTCTATGTGCCAAAACCTGCGCTACGACTGAGTTTCGGTGTATTCATGAACGCAAAGTGTCATTCGAAGCTCTTAAGTGGCTTACCAGCGCTAGTAGGGAGGGCGGCCGACCCGCTCTAGCTAGAGGGTTGAGAGGTGGCGAATGCTGTAGGTGTTTTCAGAGTCCTTCAGGGAAATACCCGTGACATTCAGCCCAACGTGCCATGACGCTGTACTTTCAGCCGCACCACGCTATCCGCGCAAAACCTTCACCATGACACGTTTTCTCTCGATTAACCTTTGCGATTGTTATATCCAAAGCTTCAATGGCGTACCAGTACAACAAACTCGAACCGCAGGTCGGTTCCATCCGGTTGATCACAATACAGCCATCATCAGGCCGCACAGCGCCTGTTTACTGTACAATCGCCCACGCCGGCCTCGAATCCGCGCAGTACAGTGCTCTTTCCTACACCTGGGGTAGTCCAGAAAACAAGCAAGACATCAGTCTCAACGGCAAGCCGTTCCAGGTAACGCAGAACCTTTTCTCTGCCCTAAAAGATCTGCGTCATGCAACTGAGCCGCTCACGCTATGGATCGACGCCATATGCATAAACCAGGAAGACATTGACGAGCGCACGCAACAAGTCAAGGAAATGACTAGTATCTATCGGAAAGTAACAAGGGTCTATGTCTGGATGGGCGAAGCAATCGAAAATCTCGACGCAGCAATCAGTCTCCTCAATTGGCTCAAAGCATGCATGAACTCAGGCGATCTACGAATCGGCGGACTTGTCGGTCTAATCGAAAGTAATCACCGAATGGAATGTTGGAAGGTGCTTACAGAGCTGTTACGACGGCCGTGGTGGTCCAGGGTGTGGATCTTGCAGGAAGTGGTTTTCGGAAAGAATCTTACGGTTGTGTGTGGGGAGGAGAGGTTCGAGTGGGAGTTGCTTCAGTCCTTGGGGGAGTCGAGACAGCTTTTGGATAAGATTACGTGGTCGATGTTTAATCTGGATAAGACGTTTTATAGTGGTCAGTTTGTGCATGCTTCGGATCGGTTGGATTTTATTTGCGCGCTGAAGAAAGGGTATCCGTTGGGGCGTCAGGCGTTGAAAACGGTTCTTTGTGGGGTGAGAGCATCGGAAGCCACGGATCCGCGCGATAAGGTGTTTGCCATACTAGGATTGTTTGATGACACTGTGAAACTATGTGAGATCGACTACCGCAAGACGGTCAATCAGGTGTATGTCGAGGCTACTGCCGGACTTCTCAAACAGATGGACAGTATACACTGGTTGTCTTGGACTCATAATACTCTGAATCGAAATGGCTACACGAGTCGTCCCCTGGATCTGGCAAGCTGGGCTCCCTCGTGGATCGCTTCTCAAGATTCTCTTCTTGAGTTGCAACTTTATGACGATTACACGAATCGCGATGATCGCGCGGTAGCTGACCAGGAGATTGAAAAGGAAGCAGCTCTTGCTTCCAGCAAGACGACCTTTCAGATTGATTTGTCGAACAGAGCGTTTTATATCAACACGAAGTCAACTTCAAGTTGGACGGCCTTACTATTCGGCTCTGGCGCTCAAATCAAGAAGAGTACTTATAGCGCCACGCAAGACTCCCGCCACTTTGCGACCTGCAATACTCAAGAAGGGTCACTGACTGTACTTGGCTTCGCGATCGACGTTCTCGAGGATGTCAGTCCGCCCACCAGTAATGGATCATTCTTCCCAACCGACGGGCCCGCCTCACGATGGATCAGAATCGTGTTGAACAAGAAACTGGGTCTCCCAACATTCGCACCCTCTCAGAGTGCCGACGCCGACTCCGACTCCGATTCCGACGACGAAGCCTCACTAGCCTGCCAATTCAGCCCCATTTTCTGGCGCATACTCCTCGCCGATCAATGGCAAGGCGTACGCTTTGGGTCCGAAGTGAGCATTCCTGGCGTGGGCTCGATTCCGCCTAAGTCGGTTCAAGAACTGTTTGCGATGCGTAAGGCGGTGATGTCACTGGAGAATAAGACTGCGTTCCTGCACCGTCGGTTCTTCACATCGCGTTTGTCTGCTGGGCTCGTACCTGCAGTTGCGGCCAAGGGGGATGTTATCTTTGCGATCCTTGGGTGTGATGTCCCGTTCCTGATCCGGAGACTTGAGACTGGGTATAGGTTTCTTGGAGAATGGTAAGGCATTGAATCGATTGTGTGGCTTCTTTTGAATATACTAACCTTTTCGGCAGTTACGTGCACGGCTTCATGGACGGACAGGCTATGGCTGGCGGATATTTTGAACCGGTTCTTGTAAAACTGGTGTAGCATAATTCGGCAATGAAATATTGGATGGATGGACGGATGTCACCCACTTTCTTTACACTAGTCATCTTTAATTACTTTGTTATTTTGAAGCTGCTGCTGCCTTCCATTTTTGTTGTCTTAACGAGTTATCTTCCATCGCGAGGCATCGCGAACAGAGTAGGAACCTTCCACTTTTCTGGCTCACCGCATAATAAATCTAAAGCAATCGTATCAAGATCCCTACGGTCTGGCTCTAGCTCAACAATCCGGTAGTTCTCTGGAAGACTCGCAACCCAGTCTCTGTACGCGAACCACTCTGTACTTATTGGCACATGACCGGACCGATAACCCTCCGAGGCCTCCCTATACCATCTTTCGGCCAAAGGTGCGTCATAACTGGCTGAAATATCTTTACAATCTTCCATCAGTTTGTTCCCAAAACCATATATCTTTTCAAGTAGCTCGAACATCGAATCCTGATAGAACTGGTGGACTAGTTCTTGTGGTGAGCCTTTGGAAGGTAGACGATCACGTAAACTAACAAGGGCTTTCATCGCATCGATAAGAGGTTGGAATATACGATTATACTCTTCAACGCTGAACGTTTCGAAAAGTTCCCCCAGGCGATATTCACGGTCGTAAGGAAGACTTGCTCGAAAAGACATCTCAGTGCGGTGATAGTTGATACCATTATCACGATAAGCATCTTCAATGGCGTTAACACGCTTTATCGCTTTGTCAATTCGATAAATGCACTCATTACGAATAATGTGTGCCTCCCCTATTGTGGAAACACGTGGGCATTTGGGACACATTGTGGATAGTGTTTTGCGGTTCTTAGGGCAGGAAGTGTAGTAGGAATTGTAGCAGGAATATAAATAAATAGCATGAAGGAAACTCGTTTGACATATCACATAGAACATTGTAAGTGCGCGGTGACATTGTGAAATTTACATGTTCTCTTTCATACTACAACACAGACACAAAGGTCAAGCCCGCATGGTATCGTCTACAATCTAAAACAAACAACCGCCAGTGTCGTTTGTCGATGGCCCTGACGCCAGGGGGAACGAGGATTGGGAAAGGGCTATCGCCGAGGCGTTCGTGAAGGGAAAAAGGATTATCGGCTACGTGCGTACCGAATACCTTGGTGTGAGTCAGCAGCAATTCAAAACCCGGCTCGGATCGACCAACCTAGCCGACTGAACTGCTCAGATTGAGCGAGACGTCGACATGTGGTACCAGCTGTACCCTGGCAAAATAGGCGGCATCTTCTTCGACGAGGGCTGGAATGATTGTGGGCCGAAAAATGTATATTCAGAGCTATACCGCCGCATCAACGACAACACCAAGCGCAAGTACCCTGGCGCTTACACAGTGCTCAACCCAGGAGCAACTATGCCGAAGTGCTTTGAACACAGCGCGGACACATTGATGACGTTTGAAAGTAGCTATGAGACGTACACCACCAACTACGTTCCGAACGACTGGGCTGCAGCCGACTCTCGCAAGCTATGGCACATCATCTACAACGTACCGAAATCTGAGGTAGGCCGGGTGGCTGCACTGGCTCGAGAGCGCGGTGTCGGTATGATCCAGATCACAAATGATGTCATCCCAATCCGTACGACAACTTGCCTGACGATGCCTACATGTAGGAACACTTGAATGCTGTTGTTGGTGGGGAGGCAATGGTTGCTGATATCCTATCATCAACCGCAGCCGGCGGACTCGCGGCCTCGACCCCAAGCGGGCTGGCAGTTACAGGCTTCGAGTATACCTCCGTCAGCCTGAGTTGGCCACCCGCGGCAAACGCGATCGGGTACCGTGTATATCAAGACGGTCAACTAGCTTTTAACCTCACGGCTAACATGACCCGGGCCACCCTTGGCAATCTCAGCCCAGGCGTCTCGGGGTATACCTTTCACGTGACGGCTGAGGGCGGAGACGGCAGGGAGTCCGGAAAGTCGAATTCGGTGTCGCCAGGCACCAAGACGCCGCCAAAACCAGGCAAGTACGTGTTCAATATGCAAGTCTTGGTACCAGCCGCAATGGCCATCTATACGGCCGACATCGTGGTACCGTACGCCTTCGTTCGTGTTTATATCTGGGACAGCGACATCGCTTGTGACTGGACCTACGATCCTGGATGGCCAGTCAATTTTGCTGTGGCCAACTATGTCTGCACCCACTACATGGTTGAGGGATCGATACTATACAAATTCTCTGGCACCGTCCCGAGCGGCACTGTGAACGTTCCGTGGGCCTGGTCTGCGGTAGGTAGCGTCGGAGTCGAGCAGAACGGCTACACCTTCACGTGGACCATACCTCTCGGCATGCCGTCCACCGATACCAGAAATTTCGTGATTCAGACCGAAAGTTATGGACCGAAGGCAAACGTTTTTCAGCCATGCCCAGCTTTTAATGGTGGCCCCCAGGGCGCCGGGAACTATTGTGCCTAGATGCCGCTGTTTAACGAAGCGTGATAACCTAAACAAACTTGAACTATTGACACTTCATATTTCAGCATGTCTGCCTGAATGACTGGCGAATTTAACATCAAAAGTTGTACAAAGAGCCAGTGTTTGATTTGGATCGGACTGTTTCGGATTGGAGCTGGATTGGACCAAGTCGGCTTCGGATTGGACTGCGGTCTGCTGTGGACCGGATCTATAGGGCTCTGATGGCTATGCCGGTTTAGGAAGTAGCTTAGCCGTTTCAGGTAAGTGATGGTGACTTCAACGCGCTTCAAAGGTTGCCCGCATGGATAAACATTAACTAATGGTGCAAATACCATTTTTGCTGCTGGAAAAGTGCGAAGAAAGGCGTGCAATGTAAACAAACCGCCCCAGACGACGACATCTGCAGTGGGCACCTTTGGTCCCATCTTTCCTGCAGCTTCATTACCACCATGTCTCTCCCTCAATTATTCGGTGGCGCCGCGCTATAGTCAGCTAGTAATGATATTGTTCATGCACCACCTTCAATTAATCCCCGTTCTACATCCTCCCTACAGCTAAATGAGTTCAAGTTGCAGGGCAAGGTCTATGTGCGATGTTCCTCGCTGGCAAAGAGCCTAAAAGCAACGAAGTAGCGAAGCTCTATTATCTAGCTTCGGATGGATCTAACAAAATGATACTACTACTACTACCTCTATGAGAAGAAACGGTGTCAGTAGGAGCTCCCTATTGTCAATAAAGGTAATTCAACTTACCTGGATTACCTTAAGCTAAAATACTAGATTGATCCTCAATCTAGTCGACGAATTAGCAATGATAATCCTACCCAAACAACGATAAATGGGCCGAATTTCTCATCCTTGGTCTTCCGGCGGGACTTCGACGCAAGGATGCAAAGCAATCAATATTTTTACTTTACGCTTAGATGTCGAAGAGGAAACCATTTAATCTTATATGTAAGGCTGTTGTTCCAAATAACTTTTCAAAGATGGGTCCGGGGGAGCTTCAATGTTCCTTGGCTTTCTTCTGACTATTGTCCAACAAAAGCTGATGTCTATGAGAATATCTTCAGTTTTTAGTTTGGTTTTGGTTTTAGTTTCAGTTTTAGTGTTGGCGATTCGTTTGGTTGTGTTCTTCATGGAGTTCGTTTCTTCACCTCCGTTACTGATGACTCCCCTTTCATACTTCTCTCTAAGCTGGCGCGATTTATAATTGATATAGGATTAGAAATGTAACGGCTTTGAAATCAAGGATTTTAGTGAATTTTGAGGTGCTCAGGCATCAGTCCATCACACGTAGCTTACTAATGTTTAGTCTTGGAGAGACTGAGTGGCAGCATAATTAGCGATATTTACGGCTAGCGATTAAATTGCTAAATACTTTGAACTTGCCACCGCTAGCAGGGAGGATGGTCGACCCGCACCGACCATACCCTTGTCAGGAAGGTCTTTTAAGCATGGTGTTAGGAATTGGATGAGCAGGTCTCACGGTTGGCTTCTGAAATGGAGAGAATGCAAGGCAGTAAGGTGTATAGCTAGCACGTAGTAACGGCCCATACCCTCCGGGTGCATGGCCATAATAGAAGTCACACACACACACACACACACGTCAGGAAGGTCTTGAGCTTTTTTATGTGGATGAAGGATTGTGCGGCGTGCGTACAGGGCCCTCTCATGAGCGGATTGATAGCGCGCGCCACCGCACAGACATAATTTTTATGGAAAATCTTCGATTTGTATGGAAGCACTCTGACGCGCGCTATCAATCCGCTCATGAGAGGGCCCTGTAGCACACGATATGGCCACTGCGGTGCCGAGAGTTTTCGAGCATAGCCTCCAGTTACAGCCTCCAGTCACCATTCGGTTTAGGCCTCGCGTGGGTCCAAAACCGGGCCCTTGGAGCGGGGTCCATTGTGGAACCCACTTTTTTTGCACTACCGTATAAATCTGCCACATTGGCCGAACGCTAGCAGGGGCTTTAAAAATGGCGGTGGATCGAAAATACGCGATCCAATGATAAACCTGGTTAAGCGCTGACGTAATGAGACACTCTGATATGAGAAATCTCTGCAAACCGTGTCCTCGCGCGTCCTTGGCACTACCGCGGTTTTCCAGCTCAATCTGTACTACCTCCCTTCCCATCTCAGCATAGTTCGAACGCCCCTTGCGCAGTTAACGCCGAGTAATATAAACTCTCAGCGTTCTCTTAATGTCCAAACTAGGCGTAAAAAACGATTAATAGAGGATTCATTTGATATGAGCTGCCTATATAAACTAAATCCTCCACGAAAACGTATTAAAGTTATTTTATTAACCTAGAGGAAGAGAGAGATTATTAAGTACTTCCTCTACTACTATATTAAGGAGCTAGAAGTCGTATAAGGCCTAAAGTAGAAGTAACGCTACCTAGCTAGCCTAGAGTAGGATAGCTACTAGAGACCTCTAATAGCTAAAGAGGCTAGCGTATACTTTAAAGTACCTAAGCGTATATATAGAAATATATAGGAAGCTAGGTACCTAGTAATAAAGTAAAGTAGAACCTACTTATAGTCTTTATTAATAGTAAGGTTAGAGAGGTACCCTAAGCTTAAAGATAAGCTATTTAAATAGTTTATTAAGTAGAGATAGTTTAGATAAAAGGTCTTATAGTTTTAGTTCTAGTAGTAAGTAAAGCTTATATACTATATAATATATAGTAGTAAACTAAATAAGTCTAGAGAGGTTAGCTCTTATATAGAGATACTTATATAAATACTAACTTTAAGAGATAGGGAGAGTTTAAGTTCTTAAATAGATAGTTTAAAAATTTCTACTAGAGATAGGATATAACTTAAAGATAACTTACTTAGTACTTATACTAGGTATAGACTAGTAAATAGGTTAGGAGTACCTATTAATAGGTTAGGTTAGGTTAGAGTTATATAGACTCTAGGTTTAGGTTAGAGTTTAGTTACTACCCCTCTAGGTTAGGTTAGGTTAGGGTTGTATAGGCCCTAGGTATAGGTTTAGTTAAACCTAGCGCTAGCGTAGATATAGGTTAAGTTAGGGTACCTATTAAGTTACCTACTAAAGTATAATATTCTATAATTATTACTTATATTAAAATACCCTAAATATAAAATAAGATAAGATAAGTAGTATAAAAAAATTGAAATTATTAGTTAGACCTAAGGTAACCTAGTCTATACTAACTATACCTAAACCTAGAGCCTATATAATACTAACCTAACTTAATCTAGAGCTAGTATTAACCTAGTAAATTTAGGTTAGGTTAGGTTAAGTTATTACGTAATCTAACTCAACCCTAGCCTAACCCTTACCTATTTACTAGCCTAGCTAGGTAGTACCTCCTACCTTATTATAATAAGCTAGTAAATAGCTTCTTATAGTTTATTCGCTAGAATTTAATTATAGTAACTACTTTTTACCTATTTTAGTACTTTCTACTATTAAGGATTATAAATATAGACGAAGTCCTAATTCTATTTAAGTTTTTTAATAGGTATACTTACTATCTTAAGGGAGACTATATAGTATTAGGCTACGTAAGTAACTCTAGCTAGATTAAGCGCTAAGCTACTCTTATATTATCTATCTACGCTAATAGAGAGCCTTATATAAAGTCTAAACTAATCTTTTATAGGACTAAGGAAGGTTAAGTTTATAAGGTAGAGTATAAACTTTAGGATTAACGTATATCTATTAAACTATTAGCTACTACTTATAATAATAAAGAGCTATTAATTAGATAGATTAATACTAAGTTAGTACTAAGCTTTAATAGTAGTAAGGGCTTACTTATAATAGATAGCGCTACTTTCTATAAGACTAAGTATATAAAGAGCTTACTTAGAGAGAATCTTATAGTCCTTACTATCGTCCCTCTAGGATATATAGGGCTACTCTAGCTACTAGATATAGTAGTTAATAAGCCTTTTAAGGTATTATTAAGGGATAGGATAGAGGTAGTATTAGAGGCTAAGATAGAGGCTAAGATAGCTACTAGTAGTAGTAAAGTAAATATAAGGTCTATAATATCTAAATATTATATTACTATAATAAGAGTAGTTAGAGATACTTAGGATAATCTCTATAGATAAAAATATAAGCTTATATAGTAAAGTTTTATCTATATAGGTATTACTATCAACCCTACTAGTACTAATAATAGTAAGATCTTAATTAAAGATTTTACTAGCTAAGTTAACTAGGCTAGTAAATAGGTAAGGGTTAGATTAGGGTTAGGTTAGATTACGTAATAACCTAACCTAACCTAACCTAAATTTACTAGGTTAATACTAGCTCTAGGTTAAGTTAGGTTAGAATTATATAGGCTTTAGGTTTAGGTATAGTTAGTATAGACTAGGTTACCTTAGATTTAACTAATAATTTTAATTTTTTTATACTACTTATCTTATCTTATCTTATATTTAGGGTATTTTAATATAAGTAATAATTATAGAATATTATACTTTAGTAGGTAACCTAATAGGTACCCTAACTTAACCTATACCTATACTAGTGCTAGGTTTAACTAAACCTATACCTAGGGCCTATACGACCCTAACCTAACCTAACCTAGAGGGGTAGTAATTAAACCCTAACCTAAACCTAGAGTCTATATAACCCTAACCTAACCTAACCTATTAATAGGTACCCCTAACCTATTTACTAGCCTAAAGTTAACTTTACTAGATAGGAGTATACTAAAGAGTATAATTTTAATAGTATTAAGCTTAAGATAGAAGAAACTAATAATAGCTTTAGATAGAGCTTACCTAATAATAAGGAGGACGATATAAGCTATAAAACGCTCTAGTTTATAGGTATAAGCTAGCTTAACCTAGTAGAGTTAGCTTCTACTCGAGGTAAAATATAGTATAAGAGTTAGAGTAAAGTACGTCTTATTAAGTAGCTTATTTAAAACGAACTAGGCACCTCTATAGCTATAGTAATTACGCTACTAGAGGATCTAGATAATACTCCTCTACTAAATTCTATAGAGCGCTAGTCTTAGGAGATCTCTTATTTAAGGTACGCTATAGTAGTAGAGGTATAGAGGTATAAAGAGAGTAGTAAGTTTAAGGATTTATTAAGTAGATAAAGTAGAGTTAATAGAGTTAATAGGCGAGATAGAGATAGGCTAAGTTAAAATTTTAATAAGTTTACTCCTTACGGCGCTAAACTAGTATAAGCGAGCTCTTTATAGAACGTTGCTATAGATAGTAGTAGAGATAGAGCTCTAAGATTTAATTTATATAGCTTTCCTATATAAATTGAATCTTAGAGCTCTATCTCTAGCTACCTATTAAGTAACTTATTACTAATAGGCTACCGCGCTAGTAGCCGCCTAAGAATATTAAAACTTTAAAAAACTCTAAAATTTAACGTATATATACTAAAATTAGGCTTTAAAATTACTATACGTACTACTATAAGTATTATAATAGATACTTAAGAATTAAAATAATATATTTTTATTAGTAAGTCTTATATTATAGCTTATCGCAGCTAATTTAAGCTTATCACCCTATCTATAGGACCCCTACTAGCGTTCGGCTAATATAGTAGATTTATATAGTAATTTAGTTCCTATTCTAGATCCTATAGTAGGCCTAAATTACCCTAGTTTTAGATCTATATAAGACCTAACCTAGTTGTATAAGGCCTCTTATAAGCGGGTTTATAGCCCGCGCCTATACGTTTCTATATAAGGGGGACTTATAAGCGGGTTTATAGCGTCGCATAGTAGTAGCTAGAGCGAGTAAGTAGCGAAGAAATATTTTATACAACTATAAATTATATACAATAAGTTATTAATTAGTTATCTCTACTACTTTATATATCCGCTACCTACCTAGATAACTACCTAGTAGTACTCTCTTATTAAGGTAATATACTTCTAGTACTTAGTTATCTAAATCTTCTCCTACTCCTTTTATAGATACTACTTTAGATCCTTCTTAGTATATAGAAAACGCTTCTTAACTCTATACTTTAGTAGCCGCTAAAGGTTCTTAATAGGATTAAGGTCTAGTAAGTTAGCTAGCTACTATATCTTTATAATTCCTATAGCTATCTCTATAGCTCTTATTACTTTTAAAGTATAGATAGAGGTATTATCTTCTATATATATAAGCTCTCTACCTATAAGCTCCTTACCTATAAGCTCTTTACCTATAAGCTCTTTACCTATAAGCTCCTTATATTACTTCTAGAATATAGTAATAAAGGGTAGTATATATTAAATATAGACTACTAAGTTAATAGTCTTCTTCTTATTTATATACTACTCTTTCTTAAAGAAGACTAGAGGTCCCTTTATATTAAAAGAGATAATAGACTAAACTATAAAAGAAGAGTATTTCTTAAACTTTAGGACGTAGTAAGCTAGTAGAAATTTCTCCTTAACTCTCTAAGTAACGTAGACCTAGCTATAGCTTATATATATTAATATCTTATTACTCTAGCTAATACTTACCTACTACTTATTAGTCCAATTAAGGTGCTCTCGCGCCTAAAGGATATAATCCTCTATATACTATAGCGTAAGTAGAGGCTTCTCTATTACCTTCTACTAGTACTAGCGCTCCTTCTTAAAGGTCTTAATAAGTGTACGCTAGTAGACGTTAATACTAAGCTTATAGGTAATCTCCTCTTAAGTTTTCTATTATTATTTAGCGTTTTTAGTAGTATAGTAAACTAGAAGCTAGCGAGTAGGTATATCTAGTAAAGGCTTTCTACCTTATAGTTTTATAGGAGTACTAGGCGTGCAAAGATATTTAGAAATAGTCTATTATAAGATCCCTAGCTTCTAAGCAATTACTTTCTAATTCTATCCTTGCTTAGCTAGTGTATGAATTTAGACGCGCTCCTTATAGGATACTCGACGATTTAGCGTTTTTAGCATAATAATAGTAATAGAAAAAAATACCTTGGCTGTGTATTAGTGCCTTATATAATCCTGGGTATTTTTCCTAGAAGCTTCATGCAGAATCCATGCACGGGCCATTTGTAAGCGGCGCTACAAACCCGCTCATGAGGGGGGCTTGTACAAATCGACTTTTTTCCATACAAATACTGGCCGGGTGGGTGGCGCGCTACAAACCCGCTCATGGGAGGGCCTTGTAGCTCGGGATCTCTTAGCGCCCACTGCACTTGCCCATATCATCTGCTAGCGCTGGCATCACGCACAATCCCATTTCTTTCTTCATCCCAGTCTAGAAAATTTATCGCCTCTCGCGCAAGGTCATGGCGGGTGCGGCTTGGCCGTCCCCCCTGCTAGTGGTGGCGACACAGGGTATCACTTTGCAGTTATTATGGTTATAACGCTTGTAAGCATGCTCGCCACCTGTTCATACTTATCAACCAGGGCAACTAGCGTATAGGCCACAGATATGGTAAAAGTGCATGTAACATTAGCTATGCTCATAAATGCCCTCCGAATACCGCACTTACACATGTAGGTCATTGTCTCTTGCCATGTACGTAAGAACCTAGTGCATTTAAGACCACGTTGCCCTTTTGCTTAAATTAGAGATTTATCATTTGCTGAAGCTTAATTCTTATAGCTATAACATACTTTGTAACTAGAAGCCTAGAGAACAGACTCGAAATAGTCTCATCCGTAATCTATAAGTAGGTTTTCTTAAAAGGGCTTACACATAAAAAAAATCCAAATCTAGACATACGTAATAGTAGAAACGCGGCCTATAGATATCCTACTCAATATAAGATAAGTTCAAACACTCAAAGCTACTAACTTATATAAAAATATCCATTACACTAATAACTACTATATAGTTCGCCGTAGAGTAGCTTAGTATTAACTTCTACACCTACTAGAAATCTATTAGATTTAGGCAAGTTCCTAATATTTACTTGTTTCCGTTGAAAATTGCAATAGAAGTAGGGTTCTATTATCCTTCTAACTAAGAGACAGTAACATATTCGCCGCGTAGTCCTTCTTTAGTTAGCTATTCTACAATAACGGGATTCCCCACTCTACAAGCCTAGTAAAGAGCGCTCCAATATCTATACTACAACGGGGGCATAGAATCCATGCCTAACACTACGTTAAGAACTTCTAGAGAGCCACCTAAAGAGGCATAATAAAGTAAGCTATCTCCCTTTGCGCTCTTAGTTATAGCATTAAGGGCTAAGCTAATAGAATACAAGAAAGCATTAAGACACCCGCCTCTTAGAGTAATTTAAAGGAGATTCTAATCATAAGATTTAACAAGCTAAGGATTCGCACAATATTACGCATCGGCCTATTACAATAGCTATATATATCCTTTAAAGGCAAGGAAGTTCATAAAGGAGCCAGAGGCCGACAAGGTTAGTAACATCAGAACAGGTTGCGAAAGGAAGTTAGACGATATCAACATGGCCATTACCAGCTGCTGCGATGAGTGGTGTATATCCGTTGTCGGCGGCGACCGCTATATCTGCTCCAGCAGCTTTACAACCACAAGATGGCCATTGGCAGCCGCTGCATTTAGTGGTGTCCATCTGATGTTGTTGGTGGTCGCTATGTCTGCCCCCTGCTCTACCAGCAGCTTCACGACTTCGAGATGGCTGTTGCCAGCCGCTAGGGTTTTTATCCCTCTGATACACGTAGATATGTAAAAGTCGTTAAGGAACGCCCACGATACGATGCCCGCCATCCCTCATCCTTCGCGGATGTCGCCAGATCAGGATTGTAATAATAATACCTAGCAGTGGAATTCCAAGCCCAGTACCAAGTGCAATACTGTCGCTCCTGCTCAGACCTCCACTATCTGATCTAGGGTTCCCATTCGAGGAGGGAAGGGGAAAATCTGTCATATGGGGTCAGGTATGAGGATATTATGATTTGTACTACCTTTGATCAATTACGAAAGCATGAACACGAGCTCAGTATCGGAAACCACTCACTTGTAACCTCGATAGTCGCAGTGGCAGTCACGGTTACGCCTGGAATTCGGCCTGATGTTGGCATCCCATTCATTGTTACTTGTCGACTAGCAGTAGAATCCTTCGCCGTTGGAGTAAATCCTCGGTCAGTGCAGTATACACTGTAAGCGTGAAGCGCCATGGTAACATCGACCTCGTTACTGCACGTGCTCTTAACGCAATATGACAGAGAGGACTCCGCCTGGCTCTGAAGGTCGAGCCGACAGAAGCACGAATCGGTGTTACTTTGTTTACACCCGAGATTACCGACAGGATCTCCGGGGGCATTGTTGTAGCACCATTTTCCACAATCGCGAAGACTTTTGTACTCTGGAATGCCGGCAATGTATTGCACTCCGTCACATCGTGACAAGCCTACGCGTAAGAGGAATATGAAGAGGCGAATGCTGCGAGACATGTTCTCTCCTACAAAGAAGGACTATCTCCTCAAACGCGGATATTTTGCTTCGAAAAAAATGAAGAGCGGAATCGTTATGGACCGGACTTGATGCTGCATGCTTTTAGTAGACGGAATTCCGAATGGCCGGGAAGGAAGTTATGAGGCAGCGTGGCACCAAAGTGCGGCTGAAAACTTTTGGCGAACGAGGTGGGGTCGCCGTTCTTGATTGCAGCGCCCAACACTATGTCCCAAGCCTCGAAGCCACCAAGTTTTCGGTGTTGTATCAATTGTCTATAAAATTTTCTATAACAACGCTTCCTACATTTACATCTCGTACTCTCTATCTTATACGGAGGAGCATTTCAAAAGTCAGGTCCCCCCCCCCTGCCCACGCACGGATGGTTACATGGGGCAGTCAGGCCGAATCAACTGAGCCATCTCAGCAGTGAATCAATTCAATCAGTTCTACGTACATTCCTGCCTTCCTTATACTCATTCCCTCCTTCTAACCTAATAATCTCTTTTATATGAAAAGGGATACGTTCAATCCAGGCCTGTATCTTCTCCTGAGGCAGCTCTCTCTAGGCTGGTAAATGGGTTAGGGGTACCCATTAATGGGTTGGGTTGGGTTAGGGTCGCACGGACTCCGGGTTTGGGTTGGGGTTTGGTTACTACCCCTCCGGGTTGGGTTGGGTTAGGGTCGCACAGGCCCCGGGTATGGGTTTGGTTGAACCCGGCGCTAGCGTGGGTATGGGTTGGGTTGGGGTGCCCATTGGGTTACCTACTAAAGTACAATATTCTGTGATTATTACCTGTGTTAAAACACCCTAAATATAAGATAAGTGGTGTAAAAAAATTGAAATTATTAGTTAGACCCAAGGTAACCCAGTCCGTGCTGACCATACCCAAACCCGGAGCCTGTGCGACCCTAACCCAACCCAACCCGGAGCTAGCGTTGACCCAGTGAATTTGGGTTGGGTTGGGTTGGGTTATTACGTAATCCAACCCAACCCCGACCCAACCCTTACCCGTTTACCGAGGCAGCAGGTCAACTAACTATAGATTAACCGAGGTTGTGATAGCGCTAAACCACAACAAGTATATTAACCGCTTTCAGCTGAAAAAAAAAATTCTCATCCCAACTAAACGAAAGTTTATAGTTAGATAAACTTTTCTCTAATAATAGATCAACTCAATAGCTTATTTATACTATACAACCTATTTAGTATTCAGCAACCAACTCCTACTAATACTAACCTAAGTTTCGAAATTAGTAATAAGTTTACTCTACCTATATACCTAACTAGTAGTAATAATAGTAGTAGCGACTAGGTAAAAATAATAGAAATATAATCTAAACGTAATCTTAATATATTCTAGGATAATAGGATACTTTTTACTACTAGTAGTAGTTAAGGAAGCCTACTAACTGCGGTAGACGTCTAATATATCTCTATAGTTCCTATATATCCTAAATACTTAGAGAATAGGCTAGTATACGTTGTTCTAATAATTAGGAAAAGTAATAGGAGCTTACTAGACTATAAGATAATCCTTAACCGCGTAATTAAGGTATAAAGATATAGATTATATTTAGAATATATATTAAACGTGTTCTAGTTCTAATATATAAAAGTCTCCTACTATAAAGGAAACTAGATAGTCTCTCTATTCTTTAATAACTAACCTATAATATAATATAAGTATTAGTACTCTAGAATTAAGTACTATAAATATCTTAAGGATAGCCTTAAAACGTATTCCTATACTATAATTAGTAATATATATTAGGATATACTTAGGAGATTATAGTATATCCTAAAGGATTTAGATCCTAAGATAAAAGCTATTAAGTAAGTATAATAATATATTCTAATCGCGTTTTAAATATACTTATACTAATAATTATAGTATATATATTAGAATTAATTAACGATTTAAACTAAGGGTTTACCTCTATCGCAAAGAGACCTATAGTCTAATACTCTACTAGTAGTACTAAAGAGTAAGAATAGAGGACTACTTAAATATATTCTAAGCGCGTTTCTAACTTAATTAGCTACTTATAGGAGAGAAGCTATATTTTATTAGGTATTAGAGCTAGGATTAGCGTATATTAAATATAGAGAAGTACTATACTACTCCTATAAGTAATATAGTTAATATTAATTACTTAAAATAGTTATTTAAGTTTAGATTAAGTAGAGAGGATTAACTAGGATAGTTATATATTATTGTTAAGCCTATAATATTAAGGGCTATAAAATATAGTAAGTTAAGATAAAATATAATATTAATATATTAATAACGTATTTTAGATATTAATTACCTATAGGGTATTAGGACTCTCGTTAAGAAGTCTTATAAGGTTTATTACTACGTAATAGTACCTATAGATTTTATTAAAGTACTATACTTTATACTAATTACGTTTAGAATATATATATATATACCTCTACCTCTAAATATTATTAGGAGAGAGGAAACTATAGAGATTAAGGTAATACTTCGACCTATACTTATACTAGGTTTAATAAGATATAAGTAAGAGGTAAAATAAGTTTATAATGCGTTTCTAATATAATATAGCGTAATTTCTTAATTCTATATAATTGAAAGTATATCTTACTTAGTATAACCTTTAATCTATTAAAGATCTTTATATTATATTTATAAATAAAGATTATATATCGTTAATATTAAAACGAGAGAAGCTACTTTACTTCCTATATTAAAGTAGTATAGAAGGCGTTATATTTAAGTAGAGAATAAAGTACTAGGTTCTACAAACTATAAGAATATAATTATAATATATTCTAAATATATTTTAATAATAATATTAGGTATATATTTAGTAGATTATCTCTAGCGTATCTAGTAATATTATAGTATATTTTTATAATAAGTAGGTACTAGTACTACTAGATTAGAAGATATTTTAGATAGATATATTATATAAGAGGTTAAATAGGAAATAGGTAGAGATCTTGATTATAATATTTTATATAGGGTATAATAAGTATAAGGTGAAAATATACAATATATTTTAAACGCGAATTTAACCTATTTTAGTACTTACCCTAGGTAGAATTATTACTAATAATAACTCCCTAGAAATATATCAGCTAAGCTTTACTACTTACTTTAAGCTTACTAGTAAATATATAAAGAAGCTAGTATAATAGTAGTATATCTATTAACGTGGATTTTATAGTACTATACTTAATATATATAGTAAGTAGATAAAGAGTAAGAAGAAAGTATATTACGTTTAGATTGCGTTTATAATATATTTAATAGGACTAGGCTAATATCTCTATATAATAGACCTATAATAGAGAGAGTAGAGATAGTAACTATAATCTTATATTCGATTCTACTATATCCACTTCTTAAGGAGTATTAATATTATAATTTAGCGTACTCCTTATTATATAGATTCTGCCTAGGGTTGTATAAAAGCTCTCCTTAACGTTAAATTAAGAGAGGAGTATTTTAATCTTTATAACTTACTAATAGGTAAGATTAAATAATTAAACGCGATTAGAATAGATTTTAATTATATTTTAGTATATAAGGAGGCTCCTGCAATTTAGAACTAGGCTAGGAATAAGAAGAATAAGGTATTTACTACTAGGTTAGTTTAATATTATAGTAAAATAAGTAAAGAAGTCTAGGATATATTAGAATTATATACTAATACTACTAAATAGGCTAGGTAAAAGGGATATTGAATAGGTATCTATATATCCCTAATTAAAGCTATATAAAAGTAAGGTAAATTATAGAAATAGGTTTATAATATATTACTAACGCGTTTTAGTATAACTTAAATAGATCTCTAGAATATAAAGGAGTTTAATACCTATAATAAGTATAGTATTTACTATACCTATCGCGCTACTTTAAGTCTAAGTACTTAATACTCTCTTAATAGAGGATATAAGAGAAGTATAGACTATTATTACTCTAGAAATATATATATACTAAAATAACTTTAGAATATAAATAGAATTACTTTAAAGATACCTATATTATCTTAGATAATAAAGATAATCCTATAAGCTCTATAGAGCTACTATAGCGTAATAAGCGGATAGCTTTAAAGTTATAAAACGTTTAGTTATAAACTTAACTATAATTATTACTATTAAGCTTACTAGTATAGTTACTATTAAGAGTAACTATTATACTAAAGTAAGTATTATAATATATTTAAAACGCGTTCTTAACGCGTTCTAGCCTAATAAGTACGCGAACTCTCTAAAGATAAGCTATTCTCTTAAGCTAGTTACTCTTAAGCTAATTACTCTTATTTAAATAAGAATAGTTAGAGATATAGAAGTTAAAACTTAAGTTAGAAAGAAAGAAGTTTAACTTAGAAAAGGAGAAGCTTATATTTAAATAGGAGAAAATTAGATTATAATATAAAAAGGCTTAGAACGTAATCTAAATATATTCTAGTATAGAAAAAAATTCTTTACTTAAAAACTCTATTTTTCTATACCCTACTTCTCTCTATCTTTCTCTCCTATCTTTACCTATAGTATAGGGAATAAGACCCTACTTCTTATAGTATATAACTTAATTGTATTTTAAACGCGTTCTAATCCTATTTTAGCTAGTATATTAGAAATATACTAAAGTAGCTTCTCTACTAGTAGGTATATATAAATTTACTAAGAATATTAATAGCTTATATACTATATACTCTAGTAAGTTATTCTATAGAGTAAAGTAGACTCTATATAATAAGTAGCTATATAGAGTACGTACTTAAATATAATCTATATATATTTATAATACGTTCTAATATTCTACTAGAAGAAATTTAGTAATTAGGGTACTTTAATCTACTATATCTAGCGAGCCTATCTATTATATAAGGTTAAGTCTATTAAGACTAGGTAGTATTTAACCTCTAACGAGGCTAATACTCTCTACTTCTACTACGTAGTAGTTATACCTAGAGATCTATAGTTAAGGGAGTTTTAGAACGCGTCCTAATTACGTTCCTTAATAATTCCTCCTATAGATACTCCTTAATAAACTATTAAGTATAACTAAATAACTAGAAACCCTAAGAGTAAACTTAAAGACTAATTAGGAGGAGTAGAATATATTATAAACGTATCTAGAACGCGTTCTCCTATATAAGATCTAGCTTCTCCCCTCCTATATACTTTAAAATAATAGAAGTAGTTATATATATAGCCTTATATAGAAGAAGAGATTATAATATTACTACTAGATAAGGCTCTTCCTAAGAATCTTATTCCTATACTAATATACTAAATAAATAACTTAAAGTAAGGGTAAGTTAAAGAAGAGGTAAGTATCTATTAAAATATCTTTATATTATATTTATAATACGTTTTAGGTTAATATAAATAAATACCGCTAACTTCTTATAAAAAATAATCTCCTACCTATATATAAGGTTTATAAGGAGAATAGTAATATAGAGTATATTTTTATTAGGTCCTATATAAGTAGATAATACTTTAATTTTATATAGAGTAACTATACCTTAAGTTTAAAGAACTAAAACCTCTTATTATCTATTTACTATAGAATATATTTTAACCTATCTTAAAACTTATTCTACTTATCTACTAGTAATTAACTGAGGGCTAAATCTTCTACTAATTAATATTCTTATAATATTAACTACTATCTACCCTATTACTATACCTATTAATATTAAAATTGAATTTATATCCTAGAATATATTAGGAACGCGTTATAGGTATATTCTTATATACTTACTAGTAGTATTATTTCTATTAAATGCCTTATATATACTATAAGGCACGACCTAGCCTAAGCGCCTAGAGTAGTTACTTATATAATTAAGATTAAGCTATAATTATATTAGAATACGTCTAAAAAATCTTCTAAACCTATTTTACCTTAGTATTAATCTTAAATAGTTGGATTTTAGGTAGATCTTTAAAGAATATCTAATATAGCTAGTACTATTACTCTATTCTAGTAGCTCGCTTATCTATTATATAATTATACTCTTCTATAATTCTCTAGTACTAATCTAAAACGTAATTAGAATAGGTTATAAACGCGTTTTAATACTCTTACCTATTAATAGCTTAAGGATACTATAGTAAATCTACCCCTTAGTATTCTCGCATAGTATAATATTACTATATCTATACTAGGTTTTAATATAGGTTCTTAGGGTACCTCTTATACCTAATTTTCGCTATATTAATTAGAATATACTTAGAAAGTTATATAAATATATTCTTACTCTATAAATACTATTACCTACTAGAGCCCTATAGAATTATTAGATTTAATAGTTACTTGAAAAGATTAATATAATTAATAGGATTAATTAAATTAATTGATTATTTTTATCTACCCTTTCTACTACTCTTAATATACTTTAGAGAGTTCCTTAATTACTCTCGCGCCCTAGGGTCCCCCTTTATTAAGCTAGCGCGTTATTTAATTGTAGCTCTCCTATTAAAGGGATACCTATAGTTAAGCTAGTATAGCGCGGTTTAATTTAGCTCGCTTAACTAGTAGCGCTAGTAGCGTACGTACGCGCGTACCTATCTCGATTACTATCTTAATCGCTATATCGATTACTATCTTAATCGCTATCTCGATTACTATCTTAAATCTTATATACTTATCTAATATACCCCTTTAGCTTAATAACTCTTTAGTAAGCTAGAACTATTAGGTAAGTAAGAGATTATTAAGGTAAGCTTAGATTTTATTAAGAGGTACTTTATATATAATCTAGTATTCCTATACTTCTACTAGTCTAAGTTAGGTTAAGAAACTCTCCTACTTATTTCCTAGGAGTACCTTAATAAACCTATTAGTAGTTATCTCTATTAATAGAGTATATACTACTTTAATTTAACTATCTAATATCTCTTACCTTAGCTAGTAGTTATAAATATCAACGTGCCTTAGTTTAGTTTAGAGTTTAGCTAGTTCTTTAGTAACGAGCTAGATTATTTAAGTATTATTATACTAGATAGTAATATAGCTTATTAGTAGTTTAACCTTTAGCTTATCTAGTAATTATAATATAAAGATAGCTTCTTTAGCTACTTAAGATAGAGCTAGTAATTTAGCTTTAGTTATTAAGGTAGTAATAGTATCTTATTTATTAGCTCTCTATATAATAAGACCATTAAATAGTTTAATTATATATCCTTAGGAGCTCTTTCTATCTAGAGTATTATTAGTAAAGAAGGTATTACTAGCTACCTAGAGTAAATTACCTCCTCCTAGTTAGAGTACTCTCTATCTTATACTTAATAGATATATAAGTACTTAGTTAGTAGCTTCTTAGTACGTAGTATTCGGGTTTATAAGGAATCGAGCTAATTATAACGTTACGAATACTATATCTAGTCTAGTAGTTACTATAGTAAATAGGAGTAAGCTAATTTTATACTAGTACTTATTAATCTTAGATAGCGTTACTAAGCTAGTATAAGGCTAAAGCTTAGAAGTAGCTATTAGAGTATTATAGCGGACGTCTTATTTATTAGCAAGCTAATATATCTTATTAATATATATAGTCTATAGGAGCTAGATAAGGTATTACTCTCTTTTCTAGATTATCTCTATACTAAGGAACTATTAGAGATCTACTCCTCTAGTAATAGTATACTTCTCTCTTAAGAGATTAGTTACTTTTTCTACTTCTTTAGTCTTCTTCTTATTATAGGCTATAATAATATTATCTATATAGAAGAAGATAATAATACTATCTTTTACTATATAGTATAGCTTATAGGGTACTACTTGAAAACCAAGAGACTTTAGTATTAAAGTAAACTCTTTCTACTATAGTAGAGGTAAAATACGTAGTCTATATAGAGCCTTTTAGACCTAAAGGATTATTCCCTTCTTCTAGTATCCCTTTAGTATCTTTATATAGATCTCTTAATCTATTATAGCATAGATAAAGGCGTTTATTACGTTATACTATTTTAGTTTAAGATCGTATTTAGCTATAATTACTATAAGTATTTAGAAGGAGCGGCTAGCTAGTATTATAGCGTAGGTATCTTATAATATAACGTTTCTTTACTAATCTCTACGTACTACTAATTAGGCTTTATATTTAATAAACTAGTAGTATTTATCTAATTTATAGGTATAAACCTATATATAATTAAGTATCTATTAACCTATTTATTTAATTGGATTAGCTAGTACTTTAGTCTATAATCTTATCTTCTAGTAGCTTATTATATAAGCTTATTTAACTTCTTTAAATAGCTTGCCTATTAGATAGTTATCTAGGTTTATTCGGTATATTAGTAGAGGTAGGAGTTAACTATAATAGAGCTTTAAGCCTCTAGCGAGTATTCTTTTTATCTTTACTTTATCTATTAACTCTCCTCTATATTACCTAACGTTTCCTACCTAGGTACCTACTATAAAGGCTACTACCTATAGAATAGTTTTAGATAATCCTTAGTTATTATAGGTTTTTATTATAGTAGTTAACTATTCTCTACCTAAGCTAATTTTAGATAACTTATAGGATACTAGCCCTCTAGTTATTAAGTAAGCTAGGAGTACTACTAGTAGTAGAGATAGTAGTAGAGTTAGGTAATATTCTCTAATCTTTCTTCCTTAATAGTAGCTAGGTAGGTCTACTTTATTAGTTAATATATCTAGATTAGTATTATCCTTATAGAAAGACTCTATTTCTAGCTAATAAACTAGTATTAGGAGCTTAATAGTTCTTATATAAGTAGTAATCTCTTCTAGTATTTAATATATAAGGTTATCTATTAGGTCCTCTATTTTACTATTAAAGATTATATACTTATTAAAGATAATATCTTAAGTACTTATTACCTTAGCTATAGATAGTACCTATATCCAGTAGATATTTAATAACTAGTATCTAATAAGGTATCTAATCTAGGCCTTTAGGTCTAGCTACTAGAGTCTTAATTTACTATAATAGGTATTATTAGTTATTATAAAAGCTTTATACCTATAGGCTTTTAAATAAGCTAGATTAGGCTTTCTTAGTAATACTATAATTCCTTAATTATAAGCTACTCCTATAAAGAAGATCTTATATAGCGTTTTCTAGTTATTTAAGTAACTTAGTATTTAGTTATAGAGGTATACTCTAGCTCTAGTAATTTCTAGCTAGAGTTCCTAAGGTAGATTAGTATTAAGCTATATTACGCGTAATTTCTCCTTATTAATACCTCTAGCGCGCTTAGCTCTTCTATTTTAAGATTAAGTATCTAGAGCTAAAGGTTTAATAGTAATACCTTATTATTATAACCCTAATAAGACTAGAGCTAGTATAGGGTTACTATTAGACGTACGTGTAGGATAAGGTAATAGTTATCACGTAACTACTTTAATTAAAGCGCGCAAGATAAAGCGCGTAAAGTTAAGCGCTTAATATAAAGCGATTATATTAAAGCGATTAATATAAAGCGCCTCTAGTATATATATAATTATAGGTAATAAACTCCTAAGGCTTATTATATTCAACTTAATAATAGTATAGTAATTTAAGTTATTACTTCTACGCCTATTATACCTAAGTAAGACTAATCTACCTAACCTTACTTTATCTTTAAGAACTAACCTTACTCTATTAATATATAGTTAGTATATTAGTAGACTCTTAATACTTTAAACACCTCTATGATAAGTAACGCGTTAATAGATTCAACCTAGTACGTAGGACTAACCTCGCTATAACCTCTAAGGTCGCTAAGCTAGACCTCTACTATAGAGACCGAAATAAGCTTAAGTTATAGTTACTTTAATTTAACGTCTACTTCTAGATAGATAGAGTACTAGATAATAATGCGTAATACTTACGGTAATATACTTAAGAGGAAAAGCTAAAGAATAGATTATACTATACCTTAAGAAATACATAGATAATAATAATAAAATATATAATATAATATTTAAATAATAGATTAAGTTTAAAGAAAACTTAGGAAATTATTCTAACTTATAAACGAACTAGCTATTATAGAATAAGCTATCTAACGCCTATGATAGGATTATTTAGCTTCTAGTTATACTAATAAATTTAGGAAATATTGCTCTAGACTAAATAGAATAACTAGGCGCTTATAAGGATATTTAGATAAGGATTAAAGTAGGCGTATAGGTAGAGCTTATAAGAAGTAGAGCTATAATCAATAATCTTAACGAATTAATTAAAGATTTAATTAGAGTTAATAACTATTTATATGAATTTTGCCTTAAAGTAAAAGGAAAAGATACTATACTAATCTATATACACGAGAAGAAGAAATACTAACTAAACTATAGATACTAGAGGGTTGTAAAGGTACCTAG
>JAJTIZ010000256.1:0-36897 GCA_021365335.1 Phaeosphaeriaceae sp. PMI808
TATAGAAGAATAAGAATATATACTATAAATTAAGAAGAAGAAGAACTTTTAGGAACTAGTATTAGAGTTTCTAAAAATTAAAAGGTAAACCCTTAAAAGTATTAAGTACCTAGTAATAAGTTTAACGCTAGACTTTCTAAAAACTCTTAAATAGAATAAAAGGATTTTCTATATCTACCTCCTCCTAATCCTTAATACTCTATTCTTCTACTAATATTACTTTCTCTATATAATAATCTAATAGATCTATTTACTATTATAGATACTCCTTATATACTTAGATAATATAAAAGTTCTTTATAACTTTCTCTTAAAAATATATTACTTTACGCTATACCTTATAACTTTCTTTTATTAATTTTATAGTTTATCTTTCTCCTTTACTAACTAATAGAACTCTAATTCTATTATATAGATATTATAATATTATTCTTATTTTAAGTACTTACTATACTTTTCTAACTAAATATAAACCTTATATACCTACTAGTATTATATATAGGTAGTATACTTTTAGACTATAACCTTACTAAAAGAATTAATAAATTTATATAGATAATAATAATAAATAGTATTAGATAAAGTAGAAGGTTTAGGTATTATAGTAACCTACTACTAGAGATTAGATAAGCCTTATATTATATATAAGTAGCCTTAGGACGAGACTAAGATAGAAGAGAGATAGTATTATAATTCTACTCTACTATTTATATTAGCCTCTATATAATAGTAATAAGTATAATATTAGTTATATAATATACTTAGTAATTAGTAATTAGTAGTACTTAGTTAATACTAAGTAGGACTATCTAAGAGATATATATAATTATATATAATAATCTTATAGCTTATTATATTTAACCTTTAGTATTTTATAATATAATCTATTAAGTAATACTTCTATCTAAACCTTACTTTATCTTTAAGAACTAATCCTACTTACTAATATATAATTAGTATATTAGTAGATCTTAATATTAAGTAAGTAATTAGTTCTAATTAAATAAAGTAGAAGATATAGAAAATAGAATATATCTTTATAGAGCTTAGTAGTTTAAGTTAGTATATATATAAAAGACTCCTTAACTACTTAGTAAGGACTAAATTCTTTAATTAAACTTCTTTAAAGCTTATTATATTTATATATTAGTATTAAGCTAGACCTTATTATCTACCTAATAGGCTAGTACTAGTAAGTACTTCTATTAGTATATTCTTATTATAGACTTAAGCCTATATTATTTCTTTATAGATAAACTAATTATATTATATATCTTATTAATTATTTATTAGTATTAAAGGCTTATAAGGCCTAGTAAGTAGGCTTTTTATAGCTAAAGTAGCTTAAAGTATATTTATAGATTTTAGCTATAATAGACTATTATTAGATAGTCTAGTTAACTCTAAGATATATTATTTACCTTAAATTAAGTAGTAGTAACTAAGTAACCTAATTATTTACTAGTAATTTATATATATATATAAGACTTACTCTATTATAGAGTTTATAATCTCTATTTAGCTATTAGTTTCTAGATAGTAGTCTATTAAGTAGTATAGGTTAATATTTAATTACTTATAGAGTTTATTCTAGAAGGTAGAGATAAACTATCTACCTCTATTAAAGATAATTATACTTAAGAGGCTATAGTTTACTTAAATATATTAGATAAATAAGTAAGCTATATTAGAAGCTTCTATTCTAGTATATAGGATTAAGTACTAGTACTTTAATAGATAATTAACTACTACTATAATATTAGTATATCCTTTTAACTTAAGTAGGTTAATAATAAAGTTAACTAATATATTTTACTAATAGTATTTAGGAATAAGTAGAGGCTTTAATAGGTTATAGTACTTTTTATAAGAGATCTTTAATCTTTAATAGGTATAATAGTAGATAATATAATAATAGATTATTTAGAATATATTTAGCTAGTAGTACTCTCTTTAGAGGATCTCTAGTATCTAACTATAACCTAAGTAGCCTCTTATAGGAAAGTTATATATAGTATATAAAAGCTTAATAATAAACTTATTATAGGTAGAGATTATAAGATATTCTTAGTAATATAGGTAATAATTTTATTCCTTATACTTAATAATAGTAATTTTCTTTAATTATTAAGTATCTATTCTTAAGAGGCCTAGTACTTCTTAGATAAATAGGTTAGTATTATATTTATTATTAATAATCTATTAGATTAATTAATCTATCTCTATTAGAGATAAGCTATAGGTAATAAAGAGATTTAGCTTTAATAGTATTTTTAGATAAGTATTTTAAGCTTCTTTTTAGGTTAGTTAGTCTTAGAATTATTATATTAGTATATTAAGCTTTTCTCCTTTCTTACCTAACTAATAAGTAATTATAAAGTTAAAGTAAGATAAGTACTTAAACTAGTAAGCTTATCTATAACTTAGCTACTTTATTATTATAAAGTATTATAAGTTCTTATAATTACTTAGTATAGTAATAGGAAAGTAGGTACCTTCTAGTTTAGATCTCTAGTATTTAAAAGAGTATATAATTATAAGTAGCTCCTTATTATAGATCTTATAATTTCTTTTAGTAAGGTTTATTCTTTTTAAGTAATATATAATAAGCTAGATAGTCTCTAAGATATTCTTTTAAGATAGAATACCTACTATTATATAGTTAGAGGTATTAGCTTCTACTACTATAAGTAGGCTTAAGTTAAAGTAATAGGGGATTAAAGTAGTTATAAAAGCTTATTTTAAGGTATTATATATATTATAATAGATATTATTAAAGAAGAACCTAGTAACTTTTTTAGTTAAGAATACTAGGAGTACTACTATATAGGAAAAGTTATTAATAAACCTTTAGTAGAAGTTAGTAAATTTAATAAAAGTATATATATCTTTTATATTATTTAAATATTCTTAGTCTTAGATTACTTAGACTTTCTTTAGATCTATTTTTACTCTACTTATAAAGATTATATAGCTTAAGTATATAACTTTAGATTAGTAGAACTTATAGTTATTAATATTAAGGTATAGTCTAGCTTCTTTTAGAGTTTTAAGAATAGCTTAAATATATTTCTAGTACTTCTTTAAGTTTCTACTATAGATAAGAATATTATTAAGATAAGTAGTATAGAAAATATTAAGAAAGAAGTATAGGGTATTATTTATAAAGTATTAGAATATACTTAGTATATTTACTAAGCTAAAAGAAGTAACTAAGTATTTAAAAAAACTATAATATATATAAAAGGTAGTTAGCTACTTATTATCTTCTATAATATAAAGATAGTTAAAAGTAGTAATAATATTATATTATAGTTATATCTAGGTTACTAGACCTTAAGCCTATAGAACTAAATAGTAAACTAAAAGAGGAATACTATAATAAGTACTTAGATAATAGCTTATATAATAATACTTATTATAACCTAGATATATAATATAATTATATAATATAATCTATATTCTATAAAGCTTAGCCTTTATAGATTAATAGATTAGTAATCTATTATTCTATATAATAAAACTACTATAGATTAATAGATTAGCTAAAATCTTATAAGTATATAGGTATCTTATTATATATAGATAGAAGATTTATAGTTAAGATTAATAACTTCTTTACTTATTACTTTCTATAGTATTATAATCTTTATAAAGCTACTTACCTATAACCTAACCCTCTAATAATACCTTTCTTTATACTTATATATATTTCCTTTAATATTAGCCCTAGTATCCTTACTACTCCTAGTAAGTAGTACCTACTATACTTTAACTACTTAAGTTTAGGAATTATAAATATAACTTAACTAGAAATAACTATAGGAGGAACTAGTTCTAATCTAATTACTATAAATAACTAAGATATTATCTAGTTAAAGAATAAAATAGGCTTAATAGATAAAGTTCTAGAGGAAAACTAAGCCTTACTTAGAATAATATAAGTATAACTAGTATACCTTTAATCTAAGCCTATAAAGCTAGGTACTCCTAAGAAGTTTAATAAAACTTAATATAAACTTTAAGAATTTATAGCTAATATAGCTATATATATCTATATTAATATAGATAAGCTATAGATAGATATAGATAAAGTATTATTTATAGCTATATACCTAATAGGAAGAGCTATAGACTAGTTTAAAATCTACTTATAAGAGAGTATAAGCTTAAAAAAAAGAAGCTTAGAAATAATTATCTTATTTTAAGTTATAAATACTTTAAAAGCTAATTAAACCTTATATTTAAAGATATTAATTTAAAATAAATAGCTAAATATAAGCTATAGTAAATAACTTAAACGAAATTAGTCTTCTAATATACCTTAGAATTTAAAGTATTAGTAGTATATATAAATTAAGAATAAAAAGCCCTTATATTAAAATACTATAAAGAATTTAAACTATAAATTTACTATAAATTAATCTACTTAAATCTACCTTAGAACCTACTAAGTATAATTAGATAAGCTATTATAATTAATAACTATCTTTACTTAGAGTAAAAAGAGTTAAAGAAATAGTTTTACTTTAAATAGAAAGTCTACTATAGACTAGAACTAATATAGTTAAATATAAATAATAAAAAATCTAGATTTATAACTAAATAGTTTAATTTCTAGAAGAAAGAAGTATACTTTAAATATAAAAAATTAAGATATTAAGTAAAAGATTACTAAAGTAAACCTAAGATATAAAAGGCCTAGAACTTAAAAGTAGTAGTAATAAAAGGAGATAAGAAGCTAAAAGAAGAAAAATCTTTAAAGCTAGTAGTAACTAGAGAATATAATATCCTATACTAGATAGTATATATAGAAGATATATATAATATATACTATAGTAATAAGATATATATATATTCTATAATCTATTAGAATTTATAGTTAGTATCTCTAATATTATATAAGCTATTAGAGCTTAAAGTAAATTTTTCTACTATTACTACTTTCTTATATAACTATTAAACTAATATAGCTATAGCTTTAAAATTTTAAATATAGATTTTAATTATATTAAATAAAATTATTTAAAAGTAAGGTAGGCTATACTAGATTAGGATTAGTACCTATAAGGGTTAGAAGGAGTAAGTAAGATAGTCTTCTATCTTTAATAACTTAGTTAATATAGAAGATATCTCGATATAAATTTAATATAAGGTATAAGATATATAGTTCTATATATAGTAAAAGTTATAGCTAATTATTATTAGAATCTATAAAGTTATTAAGTAAAAACTAGTTTCTTAAGCTACTCTACTTCTTAAGCTAATAGCTTACGTAATATTAGAGATACTAACTATAAATTCTAATAGATTATAGAATATATATATATCTATTACTAGTAAAATTTCTAGCTAATTCTACCTAGTCGTTCTAGAGATATTAGGTAGTAATTTATTAATTTTTACTAGTAAATTAGGGTAGGGCGCTCGCTAGGGTAGGGCGCTCGCTAGGGTAGGGCGCTCGCTAGAAAACTATATTATATAAGAAAGAGATTAAGATAATATTCTTAGTATAAAGGATAAAGAAGAAATAGTATACTAAGGTTACTAATTACTATTACTATTACTATTTCCTTTTTTAGAATTAGTAATAGTAATTAGTAATCCTATAGTATAATAACTATCTATAGTAATCTCTTTAGGAATTCTAGATTTACTTAAATATAATTCTACTTTATTATCTACTATACTATTTAATCTATTAGAGTTTATATATAATTTATTATTACTATTATAACCTATATCTTCTAAATCTATATTAGTATTAAAACTAGATTCTATAGTAGTACTAGTATTTACTATACTACTCTTTTCTTTATATCTATTATATATCTCTATAAAGTAATCTCTTATATTAGTAATAATTTCTATATTATAACCTAGACTAATAAATATATCTAGTTTAAAATATAGATCTAATAAGGTTATAATATATAAATCTTTTAATTTAGTTATATTAGTATTATTAATAGGAAAATAGAATAGTAGTTTATCTATAGCTTATTTTAACCCCTCTCTAATAAATAGATCGTCTACTCTATATTTAATTTCTTTTAGTCTATTATATAATTAACTAATATATACTATACTATATATATTACTACTAGATCCTTATAGTTTTATAGTAGGTTTTTTAAAGAACTTTAGTATATATACTATTTTAATTATAGAGGGGTATAAAAAATAAAGAGTAATTTATTTTTTAACCTTTTTTAAAGTATTATAAGTTCCTTAATATAAGAGCTATAACTATAAAAAATAGATATCTTTAAAGAGAAAAACTCGCTCTTTTAGGTTATATAAAAATTAATAGCTTAGTAATTATAACTTAGCTATAGTAGGTTACTAAAATAGGGTTATCTTTTTAAGCTATATTTAATAGCTTATAACTTTTTATTTAAAGTATCTTTTTCTCTATATTTTATATATATTAATTATCTATATAGAATATATTATATACTAGCTTTATAGATATATTATATTACTAGAGTAATATTTATAAAGAAACTCGGTTTTTTTAGAGTTTAGTTAATAAATATATATTAGACTAGACTAATACTTAGTCTAATAGCCTATAACTATTTTAATAGCCTCTTACTTTCTAAGTAAGGATACTATATTATTATCTATAGCCTACTAGCTTATAGCGTTCTACTCTTCTATTTTAGTAAGCTTAAAAGCTTCTATACTCTTTAAATTAATCTCTATACCTAACCTCTTTCTAGGGCGTTTATTTAACCTATCTTTAAGTAGATTCTATATATTTTTAATAAGATTTAAATCTAGACTAAAGGTAGAGTAAGGATAAAGCTTAACTTTATTCCTTTTAAACTTATTCTTAATATCTTTAGTTTTATTAATATTATAGTTATCTTCTTAAAAAATCTCTAGCCTAAATAGATAATTAGTATATATTTTAGAACTATAACTAATATATATATATATATATATAGAGTTATATATATTAAATAAAAAATAGTAAAAAAGAGGTAAAGTTATTTACTATATTTTATATACTTTTTAACTACTAGATTTAGTACTACTTATATATATATTCTATTATCGAAAGGTAAAGTATTTATAGGGTCTCTTATAATAATTAATTTAGATTATCCTCTTATCTAAATAGATCTCTAAACTAAGATAGTTATATCTCTAGTTATAACTTAGTTTATATTAAAGTAATAAAAAAACTAATTAAATAGAAAAAAAGATAATAGAAAATAGAAAAAAATAGTATACTAGGATTTTTTTTAAACTTACTTTTATAAGTTATAGAAACTAATTACTTTCTAGTCTTAATAGAGCCTATTTTTCTATAGTATTCTTATATAGCTATATACCCTCTTTATATATAGCTTTTATCTAAAAGTATAATCCTTTTTAGATTAAATTCTTTCTTTTCTACTATCTTTAATTACTATTTAGTATACTTAAGTCTTTTATTTAGCTAATTTAGTTAAAATTTAAAGACTTTTTAGTATATATATTAGTAATAACTCTCTCTCCTTCTAAAAAGTATTATAACTTTCTTATACTAGTACTTAGATTATTTTCTAGTATTAATCTCTTATTTATCTTCTTAGGGCTTTAAATTATATCTCTTATAATTACTCTTTTTTCTTCTTTAAAAACCCTAGTAGGTCTTTCTCTATATTTTTTCTTTTAAATTCTATTAATAGTATTATAAAAAAAATTAATTTTTTTTTTAAGATAGTAGCTATCTTATTAGAAGAGTTATTAGCTTCTAATAGAAGCTAGATATTAGAGTCGAGTTTCGAGAGATTTAGTACTAACTTAAAGAATTTAGTTAAAATTTTAAAAAATACTAATTTAGTAGCTATAGACTAATATTTTAGTAATCTATTACGTAAGTTAACTATTAATCTATTTTTTTTTATTTTTTTTCTACTAATTCTAAAAAATTACTTAGATAAGTAACCTATACTATAAATTTCGTTATATAATCTTTACTAACTAAACTAGGCTTAGTTAAAAAATTAGACTTTTTTAAACGAAAATTATAAAGTTATACTACTTTAAAAATAAGGTAAAAAATACTCCTACTTTAACTCTAAATATAATAATATAGATTATATAATATTATTAATTTTTTATTAGAAAATAAAAATTTACCTTTTTCTCTATAAAATTAATATTTTTTTTTCCTAGTAATAATAGTTATTAAGATATATAACTTTAAAAAAGGTTAAAAAAAGAATTACTCTTTATTTTTTATACCCCTCTATATATAATCCTAATTATCTAAAGCTATATTAAAAGATTCTAGATTAAGATCTTTTTTTTAGAAGTAGAAAGATTATTAGCTTTATCTAGTACTATAGTAATCTCTTCTTTAAAATAAGTAAATTATTCTAGTATATTATAAGTAGATAACTACCTAGTAGTATTATCTTTAATTAATATTTCTAGCCCTATATTACTTAGTTTATTATTTCTTACTACGTTTTTAAAGGTATTTTTTATAAAGTAATTTTATTTAAATTTATTAATAAAGTTTCTTATTAATATAGGTAATGCTTTTCTACTAAGTAGATCTAGACTATTATTATTATTATTAAGTTTTTCTAATATTTTATTTATATTACTATTAAACTTTTTAGTATTATTAATATTAAAGAAAGTATAATCTAGAAATTTATTATTAACTAGATTTAATATATACGTAGTATACCTAATATCTATTATATTATAGTTAAACTTTTAATTATATTTATCTTTAATTAAATCTATAGTATTAGTTATTAAAGAAGTATTATCTCTAGTTATACTAATAAGGTTTTTTCTTATATTAAAGTCTTTTAGTATATTATTTAATATAGAATATAGTACTATACTATTATAGGATTTAAAGTTAGTTAAATATTTAAATCCTATTAAATAGCTTTTTAAAATAAAGTTATTATCTAAGTAATATAAAGTAATTACTAAAAAATCTATATTATTACTAGATCTCTATTTATCTAATATAAGAGAGAATTTACTATTATTTTTATTAAGTAAAGATTTAAGCTTATTTAATTCTAGCTTATAAAAAGTATCTAACTCTTTTCTTATAGTTAATCGACCTATATAGTAGGAATATTATCTTTTAAATATTTTATTAAATAATTAAAACTAGTACTTTCTACTATACTAAAAGGTAAATTATTATTTAAAATAAAAGATAATAGATTATTCTTATACTCCTTTTTACTAAAAAAGATGAAACTAAGTCGTTTTCTTAAATTACTACTTTTAAAATAAGAGTTTAAAGTATTATTAGTATTAAGACTACTACTTTCTATATTAGAACTATTATCTATATTAGAATCTTCTTCTATATTACTAGTTATATCTAAGTTAAAGTATTTATTTTTATAGTATATATTTAAGTTACTAGTATTAATAGGCTATTTAATATTTATAGTAAAACTATAAGTAGTATAAAGAACTTTAAATAATCTAGGCTTTCTCTCTATATAAGAGTAAAGTTCTAATATAAACTTTCTATTTCTAAAAATAGAAGCTAGATTAGCTATAGAAAGTAGTTCTAAATTAGGAGATAATAAATCTTCTTTAGAGAAAGCTACTTAAGAAGATATTCTTTTCTAGTAAACTATATATTTATTTTACTTTAGTTTAAGTACTAATAGAGAAGTTAGTTATAATACTATTTAGAATTTAATAAGTACTTACTTTAGTATTTCTAACTATAATCTATATAGTTAAAGTATTTAAGTACTAGTTAAGTAGTTAGTTATAATATATCTTTAAGCTTAAAGATCTACTTACTTAAGTTTATATAACTATAATCTATATAGCTATATTTCTTTTCGTTTAGTACTAGTTAACTAGTTAGTTATAGTACTTTCTAAAGTTAAAAGAACTACTTACTCTAATTTATATAACTATAATCTATATAGCTATATTTCTATTTATTAAGTACTAGTTTAGTAGTTAATTATATTAATTTCTAAAGTTTAAAGATATACTTACTATAAAGATTTATAAAGATAAAGTATAGATATAGTTAAGTAAAATAAAGTAGAATAAAGTAAAGTAGAGTAAAGTAGAGTAAAGTAAAGTAGAGTAAAGTAAAGTAAAGTAAAGTAAAGTAAAATAAAGTAAAGTAAAGTAAAGTAAAGTAAAGTAAAGTAAAGTAAAGTAAAGTAAAGTAAAGTAAAGTAAAGTAAAGTAAAGTAATAGTAATACTAATTAATAGTAGTACTAAAGTAAAAGAGTAAGATTTTCTAAAGAGTAAAAAGAGAAAAAGATTTCGAATATTATATATTAGAGTATACTATACTAGATTTACTATATTATAATACTAAGTTAAAGTTTTAAGTCTAAAGCCTAAGACTAAAGCTTTACTAAAAGGATAAAATTAAGGTTTTACTAAAAGGATAAAGTTAAGGCTTTACTAAAAGGATAAAGTTAAGACTTTACTAAAAGGATAAAGTTAAGGCTTTACTAAAAGGCTAAAGTTAAGACTTTACTAAAAGGTTAAAGCTAAAGCTTTAATCTTAAGCTTTAAACTTAAAACTTTAACTTTATATTATAATATAGTAAATCTAGTATAGTACTCTCTAATATATAAGATTTAAAATCTCTTTCTCTTTTTACTCTTTAGAAAACCTTACTCTTTTACTTTAGTACTACTATTATTTAGTATTACTATTACTTTACTTTACTTTACTTTACTCTACTTTATTCTACTTTCTTCTACTTTCTTCTACTTTACTCTACTTTACTCTCTACTTTACTTTATTCTACTTTACTTTATCTTAATTTACTCTACTCTATTCTACTTTACTTTACTTTACTTATCTTTTACTTTTATAGTTAGTATATTCTTTTCTAATATAAGACTTTTACTAATTTATTATATAGTAAAATAAAATATAAAGATACTTACTAAAGCTTCCTTTATTTCTACTACTATTAATAATAGTTTAGTAGTTAGATCTACTAAAGTAGACTTTACTTTAAAGTCTATTATTAATAATTATCGAAAATTTAAAGATTAGTAATCCCTACTTTATAAAGTTATTATTATATTTACTTTACTAATTTATCTTTAGATATAAGCTCTACTTATATAGTAGACTATTTAAATACTATTAGAATAGTTTACTATCTAAGTAGATTAAGCTACTATTATAAAGATAGATATAGAGTTACTCTAAGTAAGTTTTACTATTCTTATCTTATATTTACTAAATTATATACTAATACTATTTTAGATCTATTATAAAAAGCGAATATAGATCTAGAGTATCTTTTTCTATTAGATAATAATAGAATAGATAGTACTTTAGCTACTATTCTAGAAAGTATTAATAAATACTTAATTAGAACTAGTATACTCTTTAGAGATTATAGTAAGTATACTTCTATTTAAATTAAAATAAGATAAGCTAACTCTTTTAGATTTAATTAAGAGCTTTATAAGTAAGCTACTTATTACTTCTAAAGAAGTAGAGAATATTAAAATATCTTTATCTTCTAAAGAAAACTTTCTTACTATAAAAGAAGAGTTTATTAAAGACAATCTTTACTATTTAAATAGTCTTAATATCTATAATAAGATATATTATAGTATAGAAGAGTTAAAGGATATAAGAAACTATTCTAATCTTTACGAAGATTTTATATCTTCTAAGCTAGAAGGACTAGAGTTTTTAGATTCTATAATACTAGTTAAGAGCTAGATCTATATTTATATAGATAGTTTAGATAGTTTAGATAGTTAGAGAGAATATATCTTTTTTCTACTATTTATCTATTTTTAGAAATAGTAATTACTATATAGTAATAGTAATTACTATTACTATTTTTTATTAACTCTATATTATCTTCCCCTTTATTATCTTTACTAGTAAAGTCTTTATCTCCTCTTAGTTTAAGGATCTACCTTATAACTAGATTATTAATATCTTTCCTATTAGCTAGATTAATAATAACCTTATACTAGAGTAGGTTAAGTACTTTAATACCTATATAAAGGCTTATACTATTAAGATATATAGGTTACTTATTATTAATAGTTATAAGAGCTACTACTTAGTAGAATTCTAGGATTACTATAAGAAGAATAAGATTATAGCTTTTTATATACTACTATACTTATTATACCTACTATAGCCTCTTAATATTATCTACTACTTACTACTAAAGTACTTTTATAGTAATAGGATCTTACTCTTAGTATATAGCTATATCTACTATATTAATAAATTAACCTTCCTACTAGCCTTTAAAGTAGCTTATATAAAGACTTTTATAGAAGGAAATATTTATATAGAGTTTTAAGGTACTAGATTAGCCTTATATAACCTAGAGGCTATATTATTAAAGCTAGATATATAGCTATATATACTAATACTACCTATACTAGGTACTATTACTTAGTAGATATAAATACTATATAATACTAGTAAGATAGAAGTATAATTAATACTAATTTAAAAGTATATATAAATCTATCCTAGGTTTCTAGTAAGTTCTCTAGATAAGTAGGTTAAGTAGCTTATTAAGAGCGCCTAGTAGATTATATATAAGATAAAATTAATATATAAAGAAATAGTATATCTTTAAGAGGTAATTAATATAGCTATATAGTATAAGAGCTATAAGAGGTAATATATATAAATAGAGGAGACTCTTATAATTAGTAAGGTATCTAACTTAATTATAGAAAAGGAGAGTAGTAGTTATAATAATAGTAAGTAGTTAATAAAGAGAGTATATATAGAGTAATACTATAGCTATTATAGTAAGATTAAGTATAACTCTTATATATATAAAGTAGAAATAGAGGATATAGGTAATAGTAATACTTCTAATTAATACTATTCTAATATATATACTATAAAAAATTATTATTATATTATATAATATTATTATATAGGCGTTATACTAGTATTTAGTAGGTAACTTACTTAAGTAGGTAACTTACTTATAAAATATATTAAATACTATCTTTTTCTATTCTTTTATAATAATATTATAGCTTTATTTATTAAGTACTTATTTAAAAAAGATTTATTTTATTTATACTCTTTTCTTTTAAATTTATATAGTATTTTAGTATCTTTTTAATATTTATACTTATCTTATAAGTAGTACTACTATAATATATATATATATCTTCTATTAATTAATATATTATTTAAATTTTTTTCTATAATTATAAGTTTCGAAAAGAATTATACTTCTTATTTTTTCTATAAATATTATTTATACTCTATTCTTTTATATTTATTCTAAAACTTTTATTACTTAAATCTTTTTTCTAAAAAGTATTTTATATTTATTATAGAAGTATCTTATTTATAATAATAGTAGATAGTTTAAATTTTTATAATATAACTAATATTATAAGATTTATATTATTAATTTATCTAATAGAGTTTTAAGTAGTTATTAACTATTCTATATAAATAGTACTAATTATAATCTATAGTTAAGACTCTAATTAATCTATTCTTTATCTTATTAATCTTTAATTAAGTAATAGCTATCTACTAGTTACTAGATTTCTCTTATAAATCTATTTTATACTATTATATCCTTATATTATAATATTAGAGTTTCTAGTAGTATTTAATATCTTAAAAACTCTAGCTTAATATCTTCTATATAATTATTACTTTTTTTACCTTTTAGCTTCTTATTATCTTAATTAAAGTCTAAATAATTCTAAACTATAAATACTTTCTTTTTTAAGTAAAAGTATATAGTAGTATTATAGTAGTATTCTTTTCTAATATTTTAGTATAATCTTTCTATTATAATAGCTTCTATAAAGTTAATATTCTTTCTTTTTATAAGTTTCTCTATTTAGTATAATATAGTTTACTACTAAGTACTCTACCCTACTAAGTACCCTACTAACTATTAAAAATTAGCTTAATACCTTTAATATTTATAGAGTTATTAGCTATTAAAATTAGAAACTATTACTTAGTAGTTAGTAGAGTACTTAGTAGTAAACTATATTATTTATAAATACTTATCTTTAGTAAGCTTTAGTTTATATATCTATTATATAGTTTTATTAATTACTTTCTTTTTTTAAAACTATTAAGTTTTATTTAGAATTTAATCTACTTAATTATTAAGTTCTTATCTTAGTAAGTAGATAGCTTTCTCTTTATCTAGTATATATTAAATCTATTCTTATTCTTCTTTATTATTATTACTTTACTCTTTTATTATATTAAGAGAGTATTTCTTAAATAGTAGTTTTTTTTCTCTATTCTTTAATTTATAATCTCTTAATAGATAGCTTAGTTTACTATAATTATAATAGGTTTTTATTTTCTTACTATTATTTAGCTTTTTAGGATAATAATCTCTTTTTCCTCTTAGGTTTATATTATTAATATATATATTATTAAGTCTAAAATACTTATAATTATTATTAATTCTAAGTATACTTATAACTTTCTAGTATCTATAGTTTAGTTAGTATAATATAATTATCTTTTACTTTAAAGTAAAATTTATATAGATAGTTATTAACTCTAATTAACTCTTTAACTAATTTATTAAGATTATTAATTATAATTCTACTTCTTATAAACTCTATCTATATATCTACTTTTAATTTCTATTTAAATATTATTATAAGTACTTAATTATTCTATTTAGTTTAAATTAAATAATTTCTAAATTTATTAATATAGCTAGAAGTTAAATAATTCTATTATAGGATTTAAATAGCTTATTTTATTCTTAAACTTAATCTATTATTTAAATATATTATTATAGCTAATATATTTTACTACTAAGTAAGCGATACTACTAAGCGAGTAGCTCTAAAACCTATATAAAATCCTACTTAGTAAGTAGCTCTATCTCTAGAACTACTAATTAGAACTAGCTATAAATTTTATAATAGAGCTATACTTAAGTAAATAAACTAAATCTAGAATATCTAAGCTTTAGCTTATATAATTAGGAAGCTATTTAGAAAAGGCTATTTATAAGCTCCTATACTTTAGTATCTCTATAAATACTAATTATAGAATTTAGATATTTTAAATAGTATATACTAGTATATATAGAAATCTACTATAAAATTTATAGCTAGTTCTAATTAGTAGTTCTAGAGATAGAGCTACTTATTAAGTAGGATTTTATATAGGTTTTAGAGCTACTTACTTAGTAGTATTACTTACTTAGTAGTAAAATATATTATTATTAATATTATTATCTATAAATTTTTTAAAGTATAGTATACTCTATTTCTTAACTTTCTCTATTAAATATATTACTATAAGTATTAGTTAGTTATTATTAAGTACTTTATCTATTATAAAGTAGATATTATCTTAAAGTAGCTATAATTTAAGCTTAGTATAGTCTCTATAATAGAAGTTTAACTTAATAATCTTAGAGATTATAGTATAAGTTAATTCTACCTATTAGTTATTAGTTATTAGTTTCTATTAATATATTACTTATTATAAAAGTATTTAAAGTATTAAAGTCTACTAGTATACTAACTATATATTAGTAAAGTAAAGAGTTAATTCTTAAAAATAAAGTAAAGTTAATAGTATATTACTTAATAAACTATTTAAAGTTAAATATACTAAGTTATAGAAGTTTATTATATTAAGTTATATATATACTAAGAGTATTTACTAATATATAAGATAGTAAATAGAAGATAATAGTACTTATTATAGATTATAATAGATAGTAAAGAGATAATAGTTATCTTTAGAAAGATAGTTAATTAATAAAATAATACTTACTAAACTATCTTTATAAGAGAAGTACTCTTTATATATAGGTATAGTATAGTCCCTCCTTAGAGGCTTAGTATTACTACTTAAGTTATATAATATAAAGTCTTTTTATATAGCCTCTATTATAAATAAGTACTTACTTATAAGTAGTTATATATCTCTATCTACTATAAATAGAGGCTATACTCTAATATAAGATTTATATCTAAGGTAGAGTTAAGAATAGATTATACTAAGTATTCTTAAAGCTCTATATTTAACTACTAGATTAGCTTAGTATAGATAGTAATAATAAGATAAGTATCCTTATAATTATTAATATTATATTAGAGGCTTTATAGAGTAAGAGATAAATAATTAATAGTAGCTTATATATTAAAAGGAGCCTCTTAAACTAGATTAGTAGTATTAGAAAGTAGAGTATTAAGCTACTATATAGGTACTCTCTATAGCCTTCTAAGTTTATAGCCTTTCTCTACTACTATTCTTATTCTTATATACCTCTTATTTCTAAAATAGGCTCTCTCTATTCTCTACCTATAGCCTATATCTCTAGATATACTATATATATCTATAATATCCTTTAAACTCTTATATTATATTTAAGCTTAGCTTAACCTTAGTTATAAAGATATTAGGTATATCTAATATCTATAAGCTTAACTTAAAATAGAGAAGTATAGCTTAATATAGGAGTATATAAGTATATATTATATAAGTAAGTTATTTAAGCTTCCTATATATATATAGTACTCTCTCTATATAACTTTAAATTAATAATCTATCTCCTACTTATTCCTAAGCTACTTAACTTATAATAGTTATAAGCCTAGTACTAAAGAATATATAATAGTTCTATTCTATATACTATAGCTTAAGCTAGTAGCTTAGTATACTCTAATCTAAATACTTACTATAGTATATAGTAAAATTACTCTACTTAATAAGAGTACTACTTAGCTTAAGAAGTACTTATAATAGCTAGTATAGTATACTTAATTTAAATATAATATACTTAAATTAGAGATTTAGAAGCTTATTAACTTAGAAGTAAATATAGCTCCTAATATCTATATAGTTAAACCTATATACTCTATACTCTTATAAGCTCTTAATAAACTAGATAAGATAGCTAACTATAAGCTTATACTTAATAAATACTAGAGACTTATCTAAACCTTAAAAACTTTACTTATACTATTTAATACTAGTATATAAAATCTTTTATAAGCTTAGTACTAAGCTTACCTATAGAAAGTAAAGTAAGAGTATTAAGGTCTTAAGCTCTAATATAATAAGTAGAACTACTTATACTAAAGAGTTATAGTATACTTACTAAATAATATATTAGGTAAGCTTATAGCTTATAATTTCCTAAAGACTCTTACCTCTAAGCTAACTCTAGAATAAGCTTAAATAATAAGCTAGTTAATAGTTTAGAAATCTATACTAAGTAATAAAATACTTATACTAAGATAGCTTAGTATAATATACTTAAGACTATTATAAGAGTATAGACTCTATATAGCTAATAATAGATTAGAAGTCTTTACTACTTTTAGAAGCTCCTCTATACTAAGCTCTAATAAGAGGCCTTACCTATATAGAAGAAAATACTCTTAACTATTAAATACTTATATAAAATTAAAGAATACTCTTACTAGAAAACTCTACTTACTTAGTAAGATAGAATAAAAGAAAATACTTATATACTTAGATAAACTATACTATACTACTCTTAAAGTAGTTCTAATAATATAGTAAAACTTTTAAGAGCTTATTAAAGTTAGCTTAACTACTACTCTAAAAACTCCTATATTTTCTAGTAAGCTTATAGTAGCTCTAATAGACTCTTAGATATTTATACTACTTCTATAAGAAGCTTTTAATATTATAGATTTTAATACTTATCTACTATTTAAAAGTACTATATTCGATAATAGAAGTACTATATACTTAGTTAATATAAAAGTACTTCTTAAACCTAACTCTTTTATAAAAGAAACTAGAGTAAACTATATATAAGTAGGAACTTAGTCTTTTCTAATATTAGAAAAAAATATAAGAATACTTAAGAATATACTTAATAGAGTTTATAGAGAGTATATAGAGGATTTAGAGCTTACTAAAGTAGTAGTAGTAAAGTATTTTTATATTAATATAATCTTAGAAGCTTAACTTAGAGAAGCTAGAGTATAATACTTAGGCTATAATATAATATTAAAAATAGGTATACTAGAAAGTAGTATAGTATTAGCTATAATAGTATATAAGTATAACCTTACTTTTATTAAATATAAGCTACTTTCATTCTACTTAAGTATTATAAGTATAAATTAAAGTAAATAAAAGCTTTTCTTATAGATTACTAAGTTAAGATTAGACTTTAAGAAGCTCTAATACTTAAAAATAGAATATTTAGGACTAGTAGCTCTTAAAGTATTAGTTTAGAATACTAGAAATATATATATTAGTAGTATAGCTTAGATAAACTATAAGTACTACTCTATAACTTATACTAAATAAATTATTTCTAAAAGGTTAAAAGAATAAGCTCTATACCTATACTAGTATATAGCCTAGAATCTCTTTAATATACTAAGTAGAAAATTAAATAAGCTTTAGTTTCTACTACTTAAGTATAATTATAGTAGTAAGCTCTATACCTATATACTATAAAGTAAGATACTCTAAGAGATTATAAGAGTATTTAAGAACTTTAAAGTATAGGTAAGAGTATACTATAAGCTTTATATATATATAATTATATAAGATAATAATATAGTAATACTACTATATAGAAGTAGCTTATACTTTTAATACTAAGTTTAAGATAAAGAGATATAAGTTTAAAGCTTTCTATTATATACTTATAAGATAAATAAAGGTCTTAAGAGAATTAGTTAAGAGATAGTTATAAAATTAATTAAGATAAGAATAGAAGTAAACTTACCTAAGAAGCTCTAGCTAGAGATAATAGATATAGTAATATAGCTTATTAATATAAGTCTAAGCTATACTTATTAGCTTAAAGTACTAAATATAGTACTTAATAGATAGTTTAGAGGTTACTTTAAATAGTATTAACTAATAGAGGTAAGAATTACTACTATAGATCTATACTTAGATTAGAGTAGTATATATATATATAACTACTAAGTATATCTCTTAAATAAGAATAGAGTAGCTAAGTATAACTATAGAGGCTTTAAAGTAAGCCCTAAGAGCTATATTAGATATTTAGTAGAATATAGAGTATCTAATATATATAGGATATAGGTCCTAAAGCTTAATTAAATAATTATAACTTATAATATAATATTTAATAAGATACTCTTCTTTAAAGAAGGAGTAGAAGCTTAATCTTAAAAGCTCTTAGAACTTAAGATTTATAAGCTTATTAATAAGTTATATAAAAATAAACTATATAATATAAGAAAGGTTTATAAAAATATATTTAACTAGCTTTATAAAGTAGTATAGTTATCTAAAAGCTAGGAGTAAAAAAAGTATCTAGTATAAGATTTAAGAAATAATACTCTATATAAAGCTAAGAGTATAGTAGATTAGTTAACTACTTTAGTAGAATAAGAAGTAAACTCTATATAGGTAGTAAGCTTAGCTAGTAAGCTATAAGAAATTAATATAAAGTAATCTAAGTATATAGACCTTTAAACTCTAAAGTAAATATTTAAGCTTAGAGTATATTAATAGTAGGATATTAGTCTAGATTAAATAAATTAATATAGTAGAGTATTTAAAAGTCTTTAGAAAGTATACTCTATTAAAGAAGTAGACCTAGAGTAGCTAATAGATAAATATAAAACTTATTAAACTATTACTTACTAAGTAGTTATATCTTCTAAAGCTCCTTTAGATAAAGTAGTAGAAAGAGTTCTAAGAAGCTATATATATAATTATAATTTTTAGTTTTATTACCTCTATACTTAGGCTATACTAAATATTTTAAATACTAAGAGCTATACCTTCTTCTAACCTATATAATAATATAAAAAAGAGGTATTTTAGTATAGAAATTTTAAGGAATTAAATATATAAGAGTAAGTTATTAGAAGTATAGTATAATTATAGTATAGGTATATTAGATAAGAGTATAGTAAATAAGAAAGTAGTAGAGGTTCTATACTACTTAAAATATATAGTATAATAGATTAAGTAATATATCTAAACTACTTATAGTATAGCTAGCTAACTTTATATAAGCTACCTATATATATTAAATAATAAAGATATTTAAAGGCTAGAATAGATAGTTAAAAAGTACTTAAAAATTAAATATCTTCTACTTATAAAAGAGGTAGGACTATAGGATAAGAAGGCTACTTAACCTACTATTTCTTACTCTACTATATATAATATACTAGCTATAAAGGATCTCTATAAGTTTTAAGTAAAGTATAGGCTAAAAATTATTAGAGAAATAGCTAAATTATACTTCTAGTTTATTAAGTATCTAGAGAAGTAGAAGTAGAAGAAGAAAACTTTTATATTTAGTAATAAATATAGTATTACTTATAGATCTAGCTATAATATAGAGTAAGTATAGTACCTTCTTTTATAAAAATAGAGCTATAAGATAGTAGAAGAGGCGCCTACTAGTAAGTAGCCTACTTATATAGTATAGGAGACTATTTAGCTTATAGAGGAGAAAGAGATATAGAGAAGTTAGTTTATAGTTATAATCTAGAACCTATAGAGCTTAGGTAAAGACTATACCTTATAGAACTATATAAAAGTACTCTAGTAAGGCCTTTAGCTAGTATATATTCCTAAGAAGTTATATATATAGAATAACTTATATATTTATACTACTTAAAGCTAGAGACTTATAATATTTAACTTCTTAACTAATTACTCTATTCTCTAGACCTTAACCTTATAGAATATATATAGCTAGTACTTAAAAGGATACTCTATAAGCTCTACCTAGAGTTTAATACTATAGAAGATATAGTAGAGGAGTAGATAGCCTTTAAGGCTAACTTAAAGAAAGTATAAGCTACTATACCTAACTCTTTCCTTAAGAAGCTAATTCTATCTATACTAGACTACTTTATAGCCTATAAAGCTATAAAGGGCTACTAAACTAAATACTAGATATAATATAATTATTTTAATACTCTTAAGTAATTATTTAGATATAGTTATAGAGTTATAGTAAGTTAAAGTAGTAGTTAAAAGTAGTAGGTATAGCCTAAGTATAAGAGGGTAATAAAACTAAAAATTATAATTATATAAATAGTAGCTAATACTAATATATATAAGTAGAAGACTCTAAAATAAGAATCTAGAAAATAGAATTAAAGGCTTAAGTATATACTTATTATTATATAAATTTAAGTAGGAAAAGTAGAGTAGTATTCTTAATAAGCTACTCTTAAGAGCTTTTATAGCTTAAGATTTAAATAAAGAGCTTATAGTAGTATATACTATAATCGCTCTAACTATATACTTAGTACTCTATACTAAACTACTATAAGCTTAAATATATAGAAATAAGCTTTTAAAAGAATTATAAACTTAAAAAGATCTTTATATATACTTATATAAGTAACTCTTTAAATAAGCTATATAGAAAGAAATTAATATACTACTTTCTATAAGAACTTAAGAAGAGATAGAGTACTTATAAATTAGTAATTATCTATAAGCTTAATTAAGATAGTTACTTTCTAAAGTATAAAGTTTAGATTATAGTAAGAGGAAACTTATAAGTAATTAATTTAATATAGTTAACCTATACTACTATACTTATAGCTTACTCTTTTTATATAGTAATAGTAATTATAGTATAGTTTAATCTTAAGATAACTTAATATAATATTATTAGAGCTTTCCTTTATACTTATAGAAAGTACTAACTAATAGTAATCTATAAACTACTAAATAGATTTAAAGTAGCTAGAAAGTATATTAAGCTTAACTAAGCTCTATATAGACTTAAAAACTTACCTTTACTCTAGTATAAGAAGCTCTTTTAAATACTTAAGAAGGTAGAGCTCTTAGTATTAAAAGAAGAGTCTTACCTCTTCTTTAATAAAGAGTATAAGATTCTCCTACTCTTCTATATTAATAATATACTAGTAATAAACTATAAGAACTATTACTTAGATACTTAAAGAATTATTAAAATAATTAAAAGAGCTTATAATATTAAAGATAAAGATTTAGTAAGCTAGTTCCTAAGAGTATAAGTAATAAAAGATTACTTAAAGAGGACTATTATACTTATATATAATAAGTATATTAATAAGATTATAAAGAAATTTAATTTAGTAAGCTTAGTACTATTCCTAACTACTCTACTACCTTAAAAGGAGCTTTAGAGAAGCTAAGAAGAGGCTTTAAAGTATAAGATAAAAGAGTACTAAAAGTATATTAGCTTAATACTCTATACTATAATTATAGTATACTTTAATATAGCTTTTACTACTTTAAAGCTCTTATATTATTTTATAAACCTAAGTAAAGAGTACTTTAAAGCTATAAACTAGGTTATAATATATCTATACTAAACTTACTACTATATAATTTAGTATAGTTAATATAATAGAGTAGAGCTTCTTATCTATAGAGATATCTTATTTATAGATAATCTAGTAATATACTACTTATCTTAAGACTATATTATAACTCTTTTTAAAGGAGTAATTATTTAGAGAGCTACTTATTAAGTAATAGTAACTACTTTAATAATAGAAGCTAAGCTTCTTACTCTTAAATATATAAGTAAAGAAGTAATAGCTTTTAAAAGACTATTTAAGAAGCTTACTTTTAACTTAAAAGCTACTTAGAATATATTCTATAATAATTAGTAAATAATTTAACTTATAATAGGTTAAAATAAGTATATAATAATATATTTATACTATATTAATATATAGAATATATAGCTATACTAAGAGTATACTAAAGGCTCTTTTTAAGTCTTATATATACTAATAAATAAGATACTAGCTAATAGATTAATAAAGTACTTACTAAAGTAGTAGTTTAAGAGATTTAAAGCTTAATTAAACTTAAAAGATATAAGAGAAGAGTTTAAGATAGAGTATTATAAGAGTAGAATATATAGAGTATAAAGAAAAGTTTAAATTAAAAAGCTAAAGCTTTAGAGCTAAAGCTCTATTATATAAATAGAGTAATAAGCTTACTAAAGAGAGCTATTATATATAGATAATATATAAAGACCTTCTTAGCTTATTTATCTCTAAGTAGTAAAGTAGTAGTAGTAGTAGTAATTAGCTACTTAATAGTAGTAAGAGTAGTAATAGTAGCTTTAATAGTAAAGGTAGTAAGAGTAGTAGTATAAGAGAGACTAAAGGTAGTACTAAGTATAATAAAGTAAGATATACTAGAGTATATAGAAGGTAGGAAGAGAGTTAGTAGAAATAATAGAAGAGGTAAAAAAAGAGTAAAGTACCTTAGTATCTACTATACTCTCTTAAGCTTTAATATAAAGTAAAGCTTATACTTTAATTAGATTAATTTAGAGGTACTAGTCTTTAGTAAATAGTAAAGAGTAGCTATAAGTACTATAGTAGTAGAAGTAGTAAAAAGACTACTAACTATTAAAAGATAGGATAAAGCTCTATTAAGAGCTACTAAAGCTTATTTAAGAGTTACTAAAACTTAATTAAGAGTTATAATTAAAGTTTATAAGAGAAAAAAAGTTACTTATATAAGCTTATACTTATATCTATAAGTATAGTATATATAGTATAGACTCTCTCTAATAGAGTTATAATACTCTTTAAAAGAAGTACTTATTAAAGTACTTTTAATATAGCTAAAGTAGAGCTCTACCTAAAGAGCTCTATACTTTAAGAAAGAGAAAAAAGTAGTAGAAGTAAAATAGAAAGAAAGGTATAAGTAGAGGTAGTATAATAAGCTTATTACTACTTCTTTTTTTTTCTTCTTCTTCTTCTCTTTAGTAATAGCTTCTTCTTCTTTATAGTATACTTTAATAATATATAGATATATAGAGATAATTAATTAAGTCTATATAGAAGTTAGTATAAAGCTTATAGAATAGAGATAAGAGTTAAGAAGTCTATAGGAATATATAGAGTATATACTAAATAATAATTTATAGAATATAGTATAGTAATTTATAAGGTTTAGTAAAGTAAAAGGCTTATAGTTTACTTTATACGTATATATTATATATAATATATTTTACTACTAAGTAAGTAATACTACTAAGTAAGTAGCTCTAAAACCTATATAAAATCCTACTTAGTAAATAGCTTTATCTCTAGAACTATTAATTAGAACTAGCTATAAATTTTATAGTAGATTTCTATATATACTAGTATATACTATTTAAAATATCTAAATTCTATAATTAGTATTTATAGAGATACTAAAGTATAGGAGCTAAAAAATAGCCTTTTCTAAATAGCTTCCTAATTATATAAGCTATAGCTTAGATATTCTAGATTTAGTTTATTTACTTAGGTATAGCTCTATTATAAAATTTATAGCTAGTTCTAATTAGTAATTCTAGAGATAGAGTTACTTACTAAGTAGGATTTTATATAGGTTTTAGAGCTACTTACTTAGTAGTATTACTTACTTAGTAGTAAAATATATTATATACTAAAGCCTAAGCCTATAATAGATAAAATTATAAGAAATTAAGATTTTAAGTAAGTTTAGATAGACCCTAAAAATTATAGCTATATAGCTTACTTAAGGAGTATATTATAATTAAGCTTAGCTTAACCTTAGTTATAAAGATATTAGGTATACTTAATATCTATAAGCTTAACTTAAAATAGAAGAGTATAGCTTAATATAGAAGTATATAAGTATATATTATATAAGTAAGTTATTTAAGCTTTCTATATATATATATAGTACTCTCTCTATATAGCTTTAAATTAATAATCTATCTTCTACTTATTTCTAAGCTACTTAACTTATAATATCTTATTATTCTTATAGTAATCTATATACTAAAAATAGTAGATATACTCTTTAATTTCTAGAATTTTAAGACTTAGGTCTTATATAGAGGTATAAGAGTATTCTATAGTATTAAAAATTATTTAAAATAGTTAAATTTTAATAAAAATAGTATAATTATAATTTTTAGTTTTATTACCCCTCTACGCTTAGACTATACCTACTACTTTTAACTACTACTTTAACTTACTATAATTCTATAACTATATCTAAATAATTACTTAAGAGTATTAAAATAATTATATTATATCTAGTATTTAGTTTAGTAGCCCTTTATAGCTTTATAGACTATAAAGTAGTCTAGTATAGATAGAATTAGCTTCTTAAAGAGAAAGTTAAGTATAGTAGTTTATATCTTCTTTAAGCTAGTCTTAAAAACTACTTACTTCTCTACTATATCTTCTATAGTATTAAACTCTAAGTAGAGCTTATAGAGTATCTTTTTAAGTACTAACTATATATATTCTATAAGGTTAAGGTCTAGAGAATAGAGTAACTAGTTAAAAAGTTAAATATTATAAGTCTCTAACTAATCTAATAAGCTTTAAATAGTATAAATATATAAGTTATCTTATATATATAACTCTTTAGAACTATATACTAACTAGAGACCTTACTAGAGTACTTTTATATAGCTCTATAAAGTATAGTCTTTACCTAAACTCTATAGATCTTAGGTTATAACTATAAGCTAATTTCTTTATACCTCTCTCTTCTCTATAAACTAGATAGCCCTCTATACTATATAAGTAGGCTACTTACTAGTAGATATCTTCTCTACTATCTTATAGCTCTATTTTTATAAGAGAAGATACTATACCTACTCTATATTATAGCTAAATCTATAAGTAATACTATACTTATTACTAAATATAAGAGTCTCCTTCTTCTACTCTTACTCTTCTAGACGCTTAATAAGCTAGAAGTATAATTTAGCTATTTCTCTAGTAATTTTTAGCTTATACTTCGCTTAAAACTTATAGAGACCTTCTATAGCTAGTATATTATATATAGTAGAGTAAGAAATAGTAGGTTAAGTAGCCTCCTTATTCTATAGTCCTACCTCTTTTATAAGTAGAAGATACTTAATTTTTAGGTACTTTTTAACTATCTATTCTAGTCTTTAAATATCTCTATTATTTAATATATATAGGTAGCCTATATAAGGTTAACTAGCTATACTATAGGTAGTTTAGACGCGTTACTTAATCTATTATACTATACGTTTTAAGTAGCGTAGAACCTCTACTACTTTCTTATTTACTGCACCCTTATCTAATATACCTATACTATAATTATGCTGCGCTTCTAACAACTTACCCTTGCGCATTCGATTCCCCGAAATTTCTGTACTAAAATACCTCTTTTTCATGTTGTTGTGTAGGTTAGAAGAAGGTGTAGCTCTTAGTGTTCAAAATATTTGGTGTGGCCCGAGCGTGGGGGTGACAAAACTAAAAATCGCGATTGTATTATATTGATGTTGGCACATTGATGACGAAAGCTTGAAATTGGTGGTTGCTTACCTCAGCTAACCGATGGCTTACGAATTAGTGCCGCACCTGTTGCCGCCCTCAGCTGAGCTTGCTTTCCCCTCACAAAATCGAATCGCTACATTCGACTTACGGCGCACTTACACTGTCTCGTAGTCCGATACGTTTTATGTGTACGGTATCGCAGTTTTTCTATATATATACTTGCTAACCTAGATAGCTAGGACTGATATGCTGGATGGACGAGTGAGTTATCTAATTCGTCTCTCGAATTAGGCTCCTACTCTTTGAACCCGACCGAACCCGTTCCTACCACTCACCCTGTACCCAAGCCTACGCGAAACAATGCGTTTGTTGCAATAGAGCAATAATACCGAGTTCAGCCTTACCGAAGATCTGGCGGACGACAAGGCAATTCCTCCCTATGCGATCCTGTCGCATACGTGGCTCGAAGATGCGCAGGAACCCACCTTTAAAGACCTCACAAATGGTACTGGCAGGGACAAGCTTGGATATAAGAAGATCCAGTTCTGTGGAGGACAGACTAAGCAAGATAACCTGCAATATTTCTGGGTGGATACCTGTTGCGTCAATAAATCAAACCTTGCCGAGCTCTCACACGCTATCAATTCCGCTCCGGAAACGAGACCCGGACAAACAGGTCTCATCCCGGTGTCTAAAATAGCTCCTTCCAATCAGCCGAGCTTAATCGTAACACTCCCCGAAGTCAAACCAGACGACGAAGCCGTAACCACAATCTCCCCCGTCGCCCCTGGATTAGCCCTCACAATACCCAACAAAAGCCCCCCAAAAGCCTTCCTCGTCGCACTGGAAAAGGCCGTGAAGTCCATATTATCTCCATTATCAGTACTCACCAGCACGCCCGGCCCAGACACCGCAAAGGTAATAGAGTTGCTAGACCGGGGGATGGTAAGGCCGTCACTATCAGCCACGGCGGCCGTGATGAAGGACAGATCATATCCATCCCCGGAAATAGTCGTCCGGTCGGCCGTGACGCTCAACTTGGTCGCGCTGCCCACCGTCTTGATCGTTTCCGTCGCCCACTGCTGCCCATTTTTGTACCCCACGGCTCGGACATTTCCGGGCTGGTAGGTCACCTTGTCGAAGCGGAAGCGGTACGAGGATGCACTCTTACTCATGCGGCCCTGCGAGACGTTGTTGACGAACAATTCGACCTCGTCTGCGCCAGAAAAGACGTGTATAGGTACACTCTGACCCACACGATCAGGCCAAGTCCAATGCGGCAGGATATGCACCATCGGATAATCTGGCCTCCACCTCGCCTGATAAAGCCAGAAGCGCTCCTTCTTGAACCCCGCCATGTCGATGATCCCAAAAAAGGACGACCTCGCGCTCGTCAGAGGATGGGGTTCGCCGAGGTAGTCGAAGCCCGTCCAGACGAATTCGCCGGCTACGTACGAGTATTTATCCTGCTGGAGGAAGGTCTTGTCCGCCGAGTTCCCGAACCCGGCCGCGTAGAGCTCGTACCCGCTGATCTGGTTGTTGACGGTACCGCCCTGGTCGCCGTACGACGCGCTGACGCCCGAGGCGGGTGGGAAGAGGAAAACGCCGCGGGTGCTGACGGCCGCGCACGACTCGGAGGACCACATCACCTTGTTGTTGTACGCGCTCTTGAAGGACGGGTAGGAAGACTTGTAGTTGCTGCTACCCATGCCCTCGCCCAGGTAATTGAGACTGACAATGTCCAGCATATTGGTAAGGCCGCCGGGCCCGACGGCGTTGACCGACGCCGTCACGGGGCGGGTCGAGTCTTCGCCCTTCACATAGTCCTTTAGGGGCGAAACGATACTACTAATATTCCCGGCGCCTTGCTCGGGGACTTCGTTTCCGACGGACCAGGCTATAACGGAGGGGTGGTTCCTATCGCGGCGCACCCAGAGGCGAATATCGGCTTCTTTCCAGTCGGCGAAGATCTTGGAAAAGTCATTGGTGCGCCGGGTTTGTGTCCACGCATCGAAGATCTCGTTGAGGACAAGGATGCCGCGCTGGTCGGCTAGATCAAGATATTCTTGCGCCGGCGGGTTATGCGAGGTGCGCAGGGCATTGCAGCCCATCCCCTGCAGGATCTCCATCTGGCGCTCGGCGGCGCGGACGTTGAAGGCTGCGCCGAGAGAGCCGAGGTCGTGGTGGTTGTTGGTGCCTTGGACCCGCACGGCCTCCCCGTTGACGAGGATGCCCTTGTTGGCATCGTAGGTGATGGTGCGGATACCGAAGGGGGTTTGGTACGTATCGACTACGGACCCGGCGACGGAGAGGGTCGTGATGGCGACGTACATGTTGGGCTTTTGGACTGGTGCGGGACCCCAGAGCTTCGGGTTGGTGACGGTTACGGAGCCGGTGGTGGATGATTTGCCGTTGGCTGGTACCGTCACGGACGCCTTGGGGATTGTGGTTATTGCTTCGGCGCCGGGCTGTTTGGTTGCTGGGTTCCAGGTGCGGATTTCGGTTACTACGTCGACTGAGCTACTCGCGGACCCACTATTCTCTACCTGCACTATCAGGTTGACGTTTGCGGACGAGGTTGAGGTAGATGACGTTGTGATGGAGGTGCCGTACTGGGCCACGCGCGTCGAATTGACCTTGTTCAGCCAGACGTTGCGATATAGCCCGCCGCCGGGATACCAGCGTGAATTATCATTAGGATTATCCAAGCGGATGGCCAAGATGTTATCATCACCTAAGATATAAACAGCCCAAAGTCAGCTTTCGTGAGCGGCAAGGATGGATGGATGGCTGGCAATAGAAGCTTTGTCCTGTTACCTACCGGTCTTCATGTACGGCGTAAGATCAAGCCGGAACGAAGCATACCCAAACGGCCAACCCCCAACAAGGTTCCCATTAAGCCACACAGCCGCATAGCTCATAGCCCCATCAATATCTAGCAAAAAAGATAGTCCCTCCTCAGTAGCCGCGCGGTTTATCTTGCGGCGATACCACCCGATACCAAAAGAGGGCAGTGTGGCCATTTCGGTGCCGACATTGGGGGCTCTGAAGGGGCCCTTGATGGCCCAGTCGTGCGGGAGGGTGACGGCTTCCCAAGAAGAATCATTGAAGGACAGCTGGGTGTAGTTGATGTTGCTGCCAGGGGCTGTCCCGGAGGGGCGGGAGAACTTGCTGCCGCTGATGAAGTTGTTAGCGGCAGGGAGCATATATGCCTTTAGGTTGCCATAGGAGAGGGAGTCCGGGTTGGAGGTGAAGCGGTGGAAGCGCCAGCCAGGGTTGAGGCTGGTACGAGCGCGGCTTGATGCGGCAGAGGCAGAGCCCGTCAGCAATAGGAGGGTCAGGAGGAGGAGCCTTGAGCAGGCGCTGAGGGGCGTGATTACGGGTGACATCTTAACAAAACCTGACAGAGGTAGCTCGCATTCCCGTCTATTTACTCCAGGCACAAAGGCGACATCCTTCTTATTCGGATCGCGACGGCGAGCACCATGTTTGTACCTAGTCGGCGGCCTCAATCTGGATGCCGCGTTTTTTATCCGGCAGGATACTCATTTACGCAGCGCCCCGGCCAAGATCCGCTGTTATTGGGTCGTAAATCGGCTCATTGTCCTCCATAACGAGACCATCTCAATCGACGGTAAAAACTCATTCCACCACGGAGTTTTTAAGGTTTACAAATATTAAACTCTTCGTTACCGCGCCAGCTAAAGATTATTAGCCTCTGTTCCATTCTTCGAGACGATACCGAATCGTTCCCGCCTGGCGAAACGCGCCCGAACTATGGGCCGGACGATGACGTATGAAGGTGCGGAGGAGATGCTTCGAGAAGTAATAGAGAGCTATCAGATAGCACTTGGAGAAGACCATGTGCACGCTTCAAAAAGTCAATACAGTCGAGTACCTCTATCGTGCGCCGCATGGGATCAGTACGGTGCTGTAGTAAACGCGCGGACGCCTCTATAGTTAGCAGCCATGGGAGGGCACAAGGTCGTAGTCAAGCTGCTGCTCGAGACAGGCAAGGTCGATATCTACTCTAAGGACGAGAACGTTTGGAAGCTATTGTCGTAGGCGGCGGAAGGAGGCCACCTCGACATCGTAGAGTGGCTGCTCCAAGCGAAGACAACGGTCAATGCAGCAGAATACAACGGTGGAAGAATAGTTCTCCAAGCGGCAGTTGGAGGAGGCCACCTCGCCGTCATAGAATGCCTCTATCACGCAGGTGCTCTAAAGTAATACTACTGCATTCCTATATATCTATAAATTTCTAAGCAGTTGAAATACTAGCGGCGAGAGCGGTTGTTAATCTGGGAGAAAATAGGTAGGGTAGGGATATGTAAAGTTGGGCTTAATGAGCTTAATATATTCTACGGCCGGAACATTTATATTGTAATTACTTACTATAACGTAAAGTACCACCAAGAGGGCTATACTACCGAGCCGGCCACTTTTCCTTAGTATAACCAATACTACCTTATAAACTATTAAATTCATTACTATCTAATAAAAGATCCTTAGGTATACTACTTAAATTAGATTTAGAAACCTCTTCTAAATCCTTTTTATATATTTATATATTATATCTAGTCTCTCTATAGTTCCTATAGTACTATTATATTTATTAACTTCTTTCTTAATTACTTCTACTATAAGCCTTCTTTAACTTCTAAGTCTCTCTAGATATCTTTATAGCTAATTATACTACTCTACCTCTATACTCTACCTCTATACTCTATTATACTACTAATATATTTTACTATTAAGCGCTCTACTCTACTAAGCGCCCTACTAACTACTAAGTAATAGTTTTTAACTTTAATAGCTAATAACTCTATAAATACTAAAGGTATTAAGCTAATTTTTAATTATAGTTAAAGAGCTAGGTAAGGGCTTTTAGAATAGGTAAAAATTACTATTATAGCTTACGTAATTATAGAGATATAGTAGCGCGAAGTTAAAGAGCCTTACTTAGCCTCTAATCCCTACTTCTAGTATCTAGGCTTTATAATAAATTTTATATCTCTAATATATTTTTCTTTATAATATAAATAAGCTAATATATAGATTTTAAAGTATATAGCCTAATACTAGAGGAGATATAAAAGCTAGAGCTAGCTTAATTAGAAATTTATATTATAGTATATAATAAACTTATTATAAACTTTAAAAGAGAGTATAATAATTATATAAGAAGATAATTATAGGAAGATAGTAGAGATAGGTTAGCTAAAAGGTTAATAAGAGTAGACTAATAGATAATACTACTCTATAGATATATATAATCCTATATACTTAGTAGAAAGCTAATATAGGATAAGTTATATATATCCTATAATATACTATAGAGTCTTATAGAGTACTATAGGTAGGATAATATAGGATAGTATAAGATAATATAGAATAGTTATATTATATAATATAATATAATAAACCTCTATAGCTTATTATATTTAACTTATAGTTTAGTAATTCTAGTTACTACTACTATACTCTACTATATTAAACTAAATAACCTAAATCCCTCTAACCTTATTTTATCTTTAAGAACTAATCTATACTCTATTAATATACCTTTAGTATCTTAGTAGACTTTTAATACTTTAAATACCTCTATAATAAGTAATACGTTAATAGATTTAAATAACTAGTAGGTAGGACTAACCTATACTATAATCTCTAAGGTTATAAAGCTAGACCTCTACTATAGAGACTAAACTAAACTCGAATTATAGCTACTTTAAGTTAATATCTACTTTAAAGTAAATAAAGTATCTAATAATAATTAACTAATACTTATAGTAATATACTTAAGAGGAAAAGCTAAAAATAGGTTATATAATACTTTAAAAAATTTATAGATAATAATAATAATAGTTATAATAATATATTTAAATAATAGATTAAGTTTAAGAATAAGATTAGATAAATATTCTAACTTACTAATAAACCTACTATTATAGAATAAGCTATCTAGAGCCTATAATAGAATTATTTAACTTCTAGCTATACTAATAAATTTAGAAATTATTCGATCTAGACTAAATAGAATAACTAGGCTCTTATAAGGATATTTAGATAAAGATTAAAAGTAGGTATATAGGTAGAGCTTATAAGAAGTAGAGCTATAATTAATAATCTTAATAAATTAGTTAAAGAATTAATTAGAGTTAATAACTATTTATATAAATTTTACCTTAAAGTAAAAGATAAATATACTATACTAATCTATATATATAAGAAAAAGAAATACTAGCTAAATTATAGATACTAGAGAGTTATAAAGATATCTAGAGTTAGTAGTAATTATAGGTATTTTAGACTTAATAATATATATATTAATAATATAAACCTAAGAGGATAAATACTAGATTATCGCTCTAAGAAACTAGAAAATAGTAAGAAAATAAGAACCTACTATAATTATAGTAAACTAGACTACCTATTAAAGAACTATTAATTAAAGAATAAAGTAAAGAGACTATATATTAAGAACTACTCTTTTAATATAATTAAAGAGTAAGGTAATAATACTAAGGAAGAATAGGAGTAGGTATAATAGATACTAGATAAAGAGAAAGCTATCTACCTACTTAGCTAAGAACTTAAAGACTAAGTAGATTAAGTTGTAAAAGAATAATATAATACTAAGATAGTTAATAAAGTATTTATAAAGTAAATTTAAAAAGATCTTAGAAGAAAGCTTATTAAAAATATATACGAATATAACTATCTTAAGAGAAGAAATACTAGGAAGTAGAATATTAACTTCCTAGAGTTTATAAAAAAAGAAAGATTATACTATAATAGTAGGAGAGGATATTACTATAATACTACTACATACTCTTACTTTAGAATAAAGTTACTAATAGTTTAGGATTACCTAGACTTTAACTAAGATAATTAGGAGCTAGAAGGTAAGAAAAGTAATAATAATATAGAAGATACTAAGCTAGAGTCTTTAGGATATTATATACTACTAGAAACTCTAAAGCTATAGTATAAAGATATAATAGTATAAGATAGATTTATAGAAGAAATCTAGAACCTAGTAGATAGCTACTACTTAATTAAAGATTAGTAAGATAAAGAATAAATAGAATAAAGTATTTATTATAGATTATAACTAGACTTATTTATATAAGAAGCTTATAAACTACTTAATATATCTAATATACTAATTAGTAGGATTCTATAGTACTAGTTATATTATAAAAATCTTAACTACCTACTATTATTATAGACCTAGTATTTTTATAATAAATATTTATATACTACTTAGATAAAATAGGCTTAGAATATTTCCTAGTAAGAAATCTAAGTATAAATAGTTTTAGAATAAATATAAAAAAGTAACTTATAAATAATACCTATAGGATAAAAGATAAGTAGGATATTTTACTAGAGCTATAACTATAGATAAAATATAAATAATATATTAATTAATAGAAGGTATATATACTTAATTTAGTAATACTATCTATAGGATAAGTATAAATAATATAAAGAAGTTAAGATACTAAATAGATTTATAAAAAAGAGTATAAATAAGATAAGTCTTTTTTAGATAAGTACTTAATAAGTAAGAATATAATACTATTAATATAGAAAAACTTATTAAACTTCTAATTATAGTAGAAGTATAATAGATAAAGGTATTATTAGATTTAGAATTATTTATAAACTTTATATTACTAAATATAGTATAATAAGCTAGACTTAAGCCTATAGAGAAGAAGTATCTTATCTAGTCTATATTATAAATAGAAAAGCTATACTAGGAGAACTAGTAGTAATATATAAGATAACTATAATACTTACTATCTAAGAAAGAACTATAGAAGTATACTTAGTTATTCTAGTCTTAGCTAATAAAGATATTATTTTAGAACTACTATAATTATAAAAGTTTAATCCTAAAGTTAATTAGAAATACTAGACTTTCTTATAGATAGACTATAAAGATATATATAGATCTAAGCCTATATATTAATAGAATATAATAGTAGATAAGAAGATAATTTATAAATTAACTACTTTAAAACTAATATATAATAAAACTATAATTATTTCTATAGATACTAACTAAGTATTAGGTTATAAAGTAAGAGTATTAAAGAAATATATAACTTCTAATATCCTATAATACTATAAGGAATTTAGTTACCTCTTTATAGAAGAGATAGAAGAAAACTCTCTACTAAAGTATTAACCTTAGAACTATATAATTATATTATAGAAAGAGAAGAAACTAACTTCTAGACCTATTTATAGACTATTAGAATATAAGTTAGAAATACTTAGAGACTATATTAAGAAGAATCTTATAAGAGGATATATATAAGAATTAATATTACTAGTAGGCTACCTAATATTATTTATACTAAAGAAATAAAAGCTATTTTAATTATATATTAACTTTAGAAAGCTTAATAATATTATAATTAAGAACTACTACCTACTACTAAATATTATAGAATTATAAGATAGACTAGTATATATAAAATATTTATAAAGCTAGACTTATAGGATAATTACTACCTAATTAGAATAAAAGAAGGTAAAGAATAGAAGATAGTATTTAGAATATACTATAACTATTATAAGTATATAGTTATACTATTTAGGCTAACTAATATACTAGCTATATTTAATATTAATTAATAATATACTTAGGGAATACTTAGATAAATATATTATAGTATATTTAGATAATATATTAATCTACTTATAATTTATAGAAGAATATAAATAATATATTAAAATAGTATTAAGAAGCTTAAACTAGTATAACCTAAAGCTAAAACTAGAAAAATATAAATAGTATAAGATAGAAGTTAAATTTCTTAGATATATAATTAGTACTAAAGGAGTAAAAATAAGTAAAGAAAAGATTAAAGTAGTAAAAGTATAGAAAGAACTAAGAAATATTAAAGAATATAGTTATTCTTAAGATTTATTAACTTTAATAGATACTTTATAAGAACTTTTTTAGAAAAGTCTTACTACTTATAAACCTAATAAGGAAAGATATACCTTAGTTATAGATAAAAGAATATAAGAAGTATTTAATAAACTTAAGATAGTTTATATAATACTACCTATATTAGTACTATTCTATAGAAGAGAAGTACTAAATTTAAGACTAATATATTAAACCTTATATATAGTATAGTAGTACTATAAGAATATAAAGGAAAATAGTACCTAATAGCCTACTACTCTAGAAGGTTCTTAGGACTAGAAGAATAATATAATATATATAATAAGAATATTTATAATAGTAAATATACTAAAATATTAGAGAATTTATATAGAAAGTTACTAGAACTTATAATATTTACTAATTATAAGAACTTAGTTATATTTATAATAACTAAAGTATTAAATTAATAATAAACTAGATAGTTAGAACTATTAGGATAATATAAATTCTAAATTATATATATACTAGGAAAAGATAGTAGTAGAATAGACGCTCTAAGCTAAAGATATAATATTATAGAATAAAGAAACTATTAAAGAAACTATACTAAAGTTTAACTAGAATAGATCCTTAGGACTAGTATATAAGATTAATATAAATTAAGAAATTAATAATCTTATAATAATAATAAATAATATACCTAAAGAATTATAAGAGATAATTATAAGATAATACTATAATAATCTAGTATATAGATACTCTAGAATTATAAGAACTATAGAACTTATTAGATAAAACTATAAGTTTAATAATATAAAAGATAAAGTAATAACCTTTATTAGAAAATATATAGACTATTAGAAAAATAAATATAGTACTTATATACTATATAGCGAGATATAAGTAATAGAATTACTAGAATTACTCTAGAAAGATATCTTAATAGACTTTATAATAGGACTACTACTATTAAGAGACCTAGCTATAGGAATTATTTATAATATATTAATAGTTATTATATATAGATTTATTAAGTATATAGAGATAATACTATTTAGGAATAACTATACTATATAATAGCTAGTATTTATATTCCTAGACTAAATAATTAGATATTATAGTAGACTAAAGTTAATTATTAGTAATAGAGATAAGCTCTTTATATCTAATTACTAGACTATACTATTAGCTATAATAGGAATATAGAGAAAGCTATTAATAGCTTATTATCTATAGATAGATAGATAAATAGAAAGAATAAATTATATAATAAAAGCTTATCTATAGATTTATATTAATACTTAATAAAATAATTAGGTATTATTAATACCTATAGTATAACTTATATATTATAATAAGTTCTTAGAATTAATATAAAAAATACTATTCTTTATAAATTATAGAAGATATCTAAACCTATTTAAAAGAATATTACTAGGACTAAAGGTATAAGTAGTAATAGTAACTATAGATAAACTTAAAGAAGTATATAAAGAAATATAAGAGAAGATACTTAAAGTATAAGAAAGTAGTATTAGATATACTAATAAAAAATAAAAAATAGTACCTTAGCTAAAAGAGGTAGATAAAGTATATTTATATATAAAGAATCTACGTATAAAATAATTAAGTAAAGGATTTAATAATATTAAGATTAGACTATTTTTAATTATTATTATTATTATTAATTCTATTTACTATCTAGTACTAGCCTTAGTATAGGCTATATAGATAATTATCTAAGGAAGAA
>JAJTIZ010000257.1:0-36816 GCA_021365335.1 Phaeosphaeriaceae sp. PMI808
TATTAGATTTAAAGGTTACTTGAAAAGATTAATATAATTAATAGGATTAATTAAATTAATTAATTATTCTCTTAATTAACTATCCTCTCTACTACTCTTAATATACTTTAGAGAGTTCCTTAATTACTCTTATACCCTAGGGTCCCCCTTTATTAAGCTAGCGCGTTATTTAATTATAGCTCTCCTATTAAAGGGATACCTATAGTTAAGCTAGTATAGCGCGGTTTAATTTAGCTCGCTTAGCTAGTAGCGTATACGCGCGTGCCTATCTCGATTATTATCTCGATTACTATCTCGATTATTATCTAATCTAATACTAAGAAGGAAAGATAAACTATAAAATTATTTACTAATTAGGAGTCCTTCTATATAGCCTTCTAATAGAGTAGTATTACTTATAATTCCCTATTAATAGAGCTTTTAATAGAGTTAAAGAGGAAAGTTATTATACTATACTAAGATAGTATTTTATTATTATCTTCTTATTCCCTTTAGATCTAGAGCTACTAGAGAGTATTCTAAAGATATTAGAAGGTAAAGGTAATTTTTTAATCCTCTAATTAGAATACTATAGGGCCTAGATAGAAAGTAATTTATAGTATTAATTTAAAGTCTTAGTACTCTTATATACTCTTTCCTTTAAATATAGGTATTTTTTTTATTTTTAGTCCCCTTATTAATATAGGTTTAGGGGTATATTACTAGTACTATAGTAGTAGTTTATAGAGGTTATTATATACTATTAAGAGTAGAGGTATAATAATAGGTTAGGATAATTATCTTTCTAGTAGCTTATTATAGGCTTCTAGTTCTCTAATTTTAATTTATTCTTTAAGTTCTTTATACTTTTACTTAAAGTATACTAAGTACTTACCTATATATTTAAGTATACTATTTAATACTAGTATTTTACTTTCTTCTATTATACTTATAATACTAAGCTAGTATCCTTAGGTAGGTAGATTAATTAAAATTATAAGAGAGTTTAGTACTAGTAAGCTAGGATAAGATAAGTATATAAGTAAAATAGAGATTAATTAATACCTTTCTATCTTTATAGGAGGTAAGGCCTATATATATATTCTTATCTAGTAAGATTATATAGGGGGTTATATAGAAAGTTATATTATAATACTAGTAGGCTAATAGTATATTATAGGCTAAGACGCCTATAATATACTATTTATATACTACTCTATATTAACTATTCCTTATAAATAACTACTATATCCTTATATATATATAAACTATATAGGCTAATATAAACTAGATATTATATTACTTAAGTAATAGTCCTATTATTTATCTTCTATAGTAATTATTTAATAGGATTAGCTCTACCTTAATACTATACCTAGGAGATACTCCTAGATATAGCTAATAGTAATACTACTAGCGCTTTAGTTTAGTAATAGGTAATCTAATTATATCTCTAGTCTACTCTATCCTAGATATTATCTATATAAAATTTATATAGTATAATATAGCTTTAAGGGAGAGGCTTACCTCTTAAGAGTATAGTATAGTAAGGCGTAATAGAGGTAAAGTATTACTTAGCTATTCTTATACTTCTAACCCTACTAATAACTATACTAGATTACTATATATTATAGTAATAAAATATTAGTAATACCTTATTTATATAATATACCTATTATTACTAAGCTCGAAATACTTATAGTAAATATACTAGGTATATAAGGCGAATAAATTCCTATACCTAGTATATAAGTAGGTATCCTCCCGTATAGATACTATATAGATCTTTTATTTCTAAAATAATATCTATTTTTATTAGTTTTACTATTTACTTCTTAGTTGAACTCCTACTAAGCCTTATACTTATATATCGCGATATTAAGCTATCTAAACTAGACGAGAGTAATATTATAAGTAAGTACTTAAGATATACCTACTTCTAAGAGAGAACCTTTACTATTATCTTTAATACTTTCTTAGTAGGTTTATTAATAGCTAGTATAACTATAACTATATTTATACTTAGCTTAAGGTATAAGATATACTAGCTCGATATAGTTATACGATACAACCTCTAGCTTTTAACTTGCGCTAATATAGGGTTATCTAGGTAAAATCTTTAGGCTTATTAATTTATAGGATAAGTAGCTTACTTAGCTCCTACGTGTTTTAATATTTTCACGCTAGGCTATATAGTTAATATATATTATTACTATCTTTACGTCTCTGAACTTCGTTTACCGTATAAGGTAGGATATATAACCTTAGCTTTCGAATTTTTCTAATCAAAAATAGAGACAGCAATTCTAGCTCTACTTACGACTTAAAACCACTTTATCTCCTTATAGTAGTGTCGCTCCTATCTTCTACAGTTTCGTAAAGACGACTAGAAGACTATAGGAGATGAGGGTTAGAACAATACGGCTCGGGATATAAGCGACTGTTGACTGTTTTTGTCATTATAAACGCGATCGCAGCGTCTTGCCAGCTATGTGGAGCGATCGTTATTGATGGCATATCGCTCGCCGACAGCAAGAGAGACACCAACCTCCGCCAGGACATCTATCTTCAGAGTCTCAGCAATCATCAGTTTCTTGATACCTATTTCTTGGCATTCCGCTGACAGAATCCCACACCGTAGGCTGGACAGAAAACCCACGGTCCAAAAAGATGACACAAAAGTGTTTAACGGCACTTACAGTTAGCAACTGCTTGCCGCAAAACTACGAATAACATCGAGGACGGTATCTAGGCATTGTATCGTGTTGTTAGGCTGATGTAGAAAGTATAAGGATAACTTAGAGTAATAAGAAGCCGGACTAATACCCCGGCCGTCTGAAGAACTGTTAAGGACTGCCTAATGGCTACACTGGATAGAAATACGATGGGAAAATAAAGTTTCATCGCAGGGCGAATTCCTCGGTCTCTAGCTCTTTCATCTTCATAGCCTCTCCTTCCATGATGCCGTGGATGTAGCACTCGCCAACTAACGTGTAATGCCCGTCGCCGCAAGATCGGATAGCGTAAGGGACCCGCCCCCCAAAGAATACGCATATGAGATCTCCCTCGGCGGCAGAAGAAGGGACCCAGCCAATTCGCCCTCTCTCCGTGGCACAGAAATGGCGACCTTTGGTCCACGCGTGAACGCTTCTGATGACCTTCAAGGCATCTCTCCATTGCGGTACCTCCTGAGGATTCGAGACTGTCCGTAAATTCCCGCCTTTGACATAGTCCTCGTACTTTGGAAACCATTTTATGTAAGGCGATATCACAGCAGCGCCGTCATAGTTAAGATTACAGGTCATCGTCCGAGCGAAGGTTTCATAGTCAGATGATGAAGAGCGGTCGAGGCCTGTTGAAGCAGCAATATCCCAGCATTCCTGAAGCCACTCACGTTTTAGCACATAATTTATTGCATCCCCAAGGTTGAATTGGGCGCCATGGGCATCAGGCAGCACATAGCCTCGGGATCTGTCCCCCTTCCCCACAGTCTGGATAGAATCGACCAACTTGCCGGTCAAGTGGAGCACATTTGATTGCTCGGACCAGCGGGCCTGCGCTTTGGAACCTTTAGATGCTTGGAAGGGGGTTCTCTTGTTCACAACGAGTAGTTCGATGCCACTATCGAGTTGAGTTAGATCAGGAACCCACGACGGCAGATCTAGGTTGGACGGTTTCGAGATGCAAGATAAAGTCCTCAAGTTCCCATGTTTGGAAATATCCCAGATGACGAATCGCCTAAAGATCGACTCAACGCTCTCCGTATAATCTGGACCAAGTTCTCGGTCCTCAGGGGCGACATCCTGGGCAATGCCGAGTAATGCAAAGATCTTATCCCTACTATCAGTGCACTGGGACCACTGGGTTGCGATGAGCAGATGGTACAGTTCGGATAGCTGCTTTATGCTTAACCAAGCCGAGATAAAGCGCACACGTGCGTCTTTCCGGGCCTGTAATATCATCTCGATGCTATTGAGGCCTTCAGCGGCCTCGATGAAGGGGAAGCCCCGTATTTGTCCGCTATTATGAAGGGATACGAGACTATGACAGACAGTCTCGAAGGTCTTCCACGGAATTGTCTTATTACCGCACACGACAGTGGCTTGACGTGCTTTGACGGCTTCCTGAATAATCCAACCCCTCTGAAAATATGGGCGTGATAAGAGGTTGGTTATGGGTTTCCAGTCCATATCCGGCGGTAGTGTCTGTTCTGGCAAGACTTCAGACCACCATGGTTCAAGCCGCGGGAGCCTATTCCACAAGTAACGCCTAAAGTATGCTACCCAAAAGGTTGAATGTAATATCTTTATGCTCTCGATCGTGTCTTTGACGTCCTCTGTTTCCTCGCCGAGCCAGATAAGAACACCATCAGCCTGTGAATAGATGTCTCCCATTATCTTCACCTGCTGCTTGCGCTCCTTGAGATCCTCTTGATTGATGCATAGCGCATCAGCCCATATAACGCGTCGTCGGTCAGGGTGCCGGAGGTGGCTAAGAGCGGCATGAAGATTCGTGGTGATAGTGATTCTTCTTCCACAGCATGTTATTTCACGCCTATCATTTGGGTCACCCCACGTGTATGACAGCGCTTCGTAGCCGGGGTTCTCGCCGAGTGAAACGGGAAGAACACAACAGCGGACACTGTCGGAAGCTTTCCCTGGTTCAAGAATAAGTAATCGGATCTCCTTTGGCCCCTCGAGGGGTCGGTATATTGCCAGTTGCTCATCTAAGAGCGATAAGTCTGACGTATGTTGGAGTGGAGATCTAAAGAGTTTGAGAGTAGAATGTACCAGCCACTCGACGGTTGTAGAATTCAGAATTGTGTCAGTTACGAGGGCGGACAGAACAGCTAGGTGAAAGACGAATTTTGCCTGATGCAAGGAACGTCTACGACCTTCTGAACCACTGGGATGCGATACGGAGGGCCGAATAAGAATTGGGGAACGAGGGACGCTGCGTCGTTGGCGGCTTCGGCCAAAGACCGCCGAGGCGGAGAATCTAACCCGCATATCTCCCTGGAAATGCTTCAAATTGCGAACGCGGTGGTTGAACAGTTGGACTGCTGAAACGTCGACAGCGCCATCGAACTCATGTGTTGCCAGACATCGGTCTAGCTTTCGGGGAGTGAGAGCTGAGAGCTAGTTTGATCCGGACCATCCCCATTTTACGATTTGGACCATCTCGCCAAGGTGCTACTCGGCAAAATCAATAGACAGCAGTTTACCTGACTTGTACGTTACCCATATCGCACCAACTCAGCATCACTCGCGCCTAGCACTTGCGCCCAACACCCAGCACTTGTACCAACTGTTGCGACTTGGCCGGCTCAGCGTTTCGAGAGAATTCTGTCATATGACGTATGCTCGTCTTGGCGTTGTGTATTTAGCTGCTTCCCCGCACACAAGTTGACAATCGAGCCCTCTTCAACCTCAAATTTTAGTCGTAACAGGTTATGAGCCCCGATGCCGGAAGGCTCTGGCAGTAGGACCGCTATCCTTCATTCCACTGCCTGTTAGACCTAAGGGGGCTTCCGTTCTGGCTACGAAAAGTCCAGCTTCTTTTTAACGCCCGCCTTGTCAAAGACGCCCGCATCGAATGCGCTATCCGCAACACATTTAGGGAATTGCCTCGGTGCTCCTGTTAAGCGTCTAATGAGCCGCCCTAAACCCTGGATTACATTATCTATAGGACACAGAGTTCTCAACAATCAGTCCGTGTCAGTCAGACTGATTGACTGATTGATTAAGTAAGCAATCAGTCAATCAGTCTAAGAAGCTCCATTTAGCCAGTCAGTCAGTCCTAGAACCTCTAGACTGACTGTTTGATTGACTAAGACTCGTTCCTAGGAGTAGCGGGTGGTGAAGTTGATAGGGCGGGTGTTAACGCTTCCGGCTAATCTAGTAATAGTAACAACTAGTCAATTACACGAGCCATCTAAACTTCGATAACATCGCGTCAGCTATTAATACCTATAAACTCTACTCTACGCGCTCTCCTACTATTACGCCACCCTATAGTATAAACTAGAACGCTAAGAAGGCCTTTAAATAACGTATCGCACGCGAAAACGGCTAAAACCTACCCCTAATCACGCCCTCTATTACTCTTAAGCCTAATAACGCACTAGATAATATGCTAGATAACGATATTATACCTATAGATAGCGATAATTAGAAGGCTTAGTATAATAGCATTAACTAGAAACGCGTACTCTACCTATAAATAAGACATAAGGAGTATATAAAGGGTAATCTAAGCTAGATATATAATTATAGCTAGCCTCTATAGTACTACTATAGGTAGAAAAGGTAGTAGCTCTATAAATACTACTATACTTATAAAATAAGGGGTAGTTGTAAAGCTACGCTTACTATAGAGCTTCGAGCTAAATATAGGGCTATAAGCTTATACGATATATACTATTCTACTCTAATAATTAATATTATTAATTATTCGAACCTTTTTAGTTGTTTAGTATAGTAGACTAGAGCTACGTTCTAATAGTAGTAAATATAATATATATATATTAACTTCCTCTACTAGTATATACCTCTTAGCTAATACCCTAGGCTATAGTTATAATAGAGATAGTAAGATAAACTTTAGTTTACTACTAAATATAAGCTTAATTATCTATTAGTTATAATTCTAGGGCGTTAAGGTATTATAAGAGGTAGTAAATAAGCTAGCGTCTAGTTTCTTATAGAAGAAGTTCTAGTAAGCCCTCCTTAACTAGGTAGTAGCTAATTATTAAGCCTTTTAAGTAATTAAGACTCTATCTTTCTACTAGATAATTACTACTATAAATCTACTTATAGAGTAGTTAGTTTAGTAGAGTACTAACTCTTTCTACACCTATATCCTTACTAAATACTACGCTATAATTCCTATAGTTATATAATATCTAAAGAATACCTAATTACTTATCTATATATCCTTTAATAACTAGACTACCTATAGTAGTAAATATACTCTTATAGGAATCTATATATACTATCTAAATAAGTAGAGTAAAGTTAAAGACTATATACTTAGATTACCTTAACTCTATAGCTACTATAGTAGTAAGAATATCGCCTATATAGTAAGTAAGACTCTCTAAATCTTTAAGATTAATAAAATAAGACTTAGCTACTTTATACTTAATAATACTATAAATAATAATACTACTATTATAGCTCTAGCTAATATATATAACTTTTAGGCTCTCTACTAATAACTATAATATATATACTATATTCTTAACTTAAGTACCTAACTAGTTATCTAAAGTAAAGATAGAGAAGCTTTTAAGAATAAGAACTTAAATATATAGGTAAAATTAAGTCTTTAGCCTTCTTACCTTTCTACTACCTACTAACTAGTTATTAAGAGAAAGAAGTATTTCTAAATAAGTAGTATAAGTATAGTCCTATTAGTATTCTTTTTAATATTATTATATCTATTAGTACTATATAAATATAAGAGTTATTTAAGAGACTATAAGTTAAAGAGGCTAAGTATCTTAATAAGTTAATAGAGATCTATAAGCTTATCTACTTAATAAAGACTTATTAGAATTCTTACTTCCTAGCTATATAGAGAGTTACTCTACTATATAGCCTAATTAATAACTATATATATATTAAGATAGAAGAAAGTAGAGTAAAGTTAGCCTCTTAATACTAGAATACTTAATTATAGAAAGCTAAGCTAAGAATATATATTTAAGAAGAAGGATTAATAGCTAAGGATTAAGTAATAATAAATAAGTATATTAGGCTTCTAGAGGCCTTTTTAGAAGCTATAAAGCTTCTTAAAGATAGAGGTAATACTAGCTACTATAGAGCTATCTAGGAAGTAGTTATTACTTTTAAGTAGCTTCTTAATAAGCTTAAAGAGTAGAAAGATTAGCTCTTATAGGTAGATTATAATAACCTAATACTTTAGAGAATTATTTAAAGATTAATATAAACCTAGTAGACGCGAAACTCTTAGAGTACTACTATAAGTTTAATAACTTACTAATCTACTATACTATAATAATTCTTTATCCTTACTATTATTAGATTTACTAGTAATCTAAGGTTAAACTTAGGTATCTACTACTAGAAGAAGGTATTATTATAAGACTATTATTAGATTTATAGGTAATCTAAGGTTAAACTTAGTTATCTACTACTAGAAGAACTTAGTTATTATAAGACTATCTAGAACTATAACTAAGATTATAGCCGGTATAGCTAATATCTAATAGCTTATAGCGTTATAGATAAGCTATATAGAACTAGTACTATTAAATAACTATATTAAGCTAGCTTAACTACTTAATAAGTGATAATAGATCTCTATCCTCTAAACTAAGAGACTTTAATAAACTTAGTAGAGATAGATTTATAAACTAGTAGAAAGTATAGTAGATAGAAAAAGGAGAAATTAATTAATTACTTCTATTAATTAATAACTCTATTATTATTATAGTTAATTATTATATTCCTTATTCCTATACTATATACCTATTAAAACCTATCTAAAATCTAATATAATACTAGTAGGCTAATAGTATATTATAGGTTAAGACGCCTATAATATACTATTAGTATACTACTTTATATTAATTATTCCTTATAATATAAAGTACTACTAAACCTATTATACTACTAAACCTATTACTATTTTCCTTACTAAAAAAGGCTATTTCTTAGTACTCCTATCTTAATAACTACTGGATAGAATTCTCTAAAAATTTAATATAGTAGTTATATATATATAGGTATAGTTTAACTAAAATATTAGAGAGATCTATCTAGTAATTATAGATATCTAAATTATAGACTCCTATAATTTAGTATTTCTTTAATAACTACTTTATTATATAAGCTAGACCTTAGAAATTCTAGAATTATAATAGCTATATAGGTATAGCTACTATATTAAATTTTTAGAGAATTCTATCTAGTAGTTATTAAGATAGGAGTACTAAGAAATAGCCTTTTTTAGTAAGGAAAATAGTAACGGGTTTAGTAGTATAACGGGTTTAGTAGTACTTTATATTAGTATATATATTATAATATATAAAATAGAGTATATAAGATAGAGCTATAATAGGAGTATATAATTTAGGAAACTCTATACTAAAAGTAGTTTAGTCTATTTCCTAAGTATATCTAGATCTTATATATCTATAATAAGTAGAGTATTTACTTACTATAAGTATTAAAATAAGCTATATTATTAATTATTAGAAACTATTTCTTAATAATACTAAACTTCCCTTAACTATATTATATAGTTCTTATTACCTTATAAACTTACTATAATTACTATAATATAATATAATAGTACTTTAGAGATATAATTCGATATTTATAATAAGGAAAGTTTATTAAAAAATTATAGTAGAAACGATAGTAGTAAGATAATAAGGTTAGGATATAATAAAAAAGCTTAACTATAGCTCTTAGTATCTATATATACTATATAACTTAATAAAAGCTAATAGTAGTCTTATTTATTAGGATAGGAGTATATAGTAGTAAATATTAAGTAGTAGAAAAGTGTTAAGAGTCTACTGAGATACCATAGTATTTCGATAGAGTAAGGTTGGTTCTTAAAGATAAAGTGAGGTAAGAGGGATTTAGTCTTAACTAGTACAATAGAGCGTGGAAGTAGTAACTTAAATAACTGTATTATCTCTATAACTATTTGAGTTGAACATAATAAGCCCTAGGGGTTCATTGCCTATGATTATATATATAGCCCTGTCCTATACTATCCTATATAGTCCTATATTATCCTATATTATCCCAGTCGTAGTACTCCGTAGGATTCTATAGTACATCGTAGGACTCACGTGATTTATCCTATATTAGCTTTCCGCTAAGCGCGTAGGATTACGTGTGTCTATAGAGTAGCGTTATCTATTAGTCTTCCTTTATTAACCCTTAGGCTAACCCGTCCCTACTATCTTTCTATTATTATCTTCCTATATAATCGTTATACTTCCTTTCTAGGTTCGTAATACTATCCTCCCTCTCCTTTATTCATGTCCTCATGAATCTAATCTAATAGTTTCTCGCAGCACCGCCTATTATTATACTACTAGTAATCGCATAAATTAGACTAGAGTTCTCGCTATAGTATCTTGTTAATATTATTCCAAGAAGGGTTTAGAGTATTGAATATTATTATTAAAGAAAGAGTGTAGAAACTATTATTATAATAGTGTGAAGACGTGTATTCTAGTAGATATTCTAGTTCCGGATTATTCAAAACTAGATAAGGAAATAGCTTATCTAGAGTAATAAGAGATTAATACCGACGTAGTAGAGGCAGCGGCTCTTTAAGCTCTATTAGCGGCGCGTGCTAAGAAGGATCGTCTCTGAAAATAAAGAAAATTATTAGCTCGTCGTGAGTAATAGTAGATAGATGAATTGGGAAAATTCGTCGAGGAGCTCGAGGCTCTAGAAGTAGTTAATGATATTAATCGTAAGGTAACTCTTCTTGAAGATGGCCTAATGCCTGGTACTTCGGCGTTGGATTGGAGTTCCTTTATACTATCCCTACTTAAGGGTAATCCTGGCTTTGATAATTTACTGGGTTTAGAATTCGATTTTCATAGTACTATTATAACAACTGGTAGTAGTTCGTAAGGTTCGTTCTTAGTTCCTATGTATTTTCTATATCGTCGTATCCTAACTATTTAATTAGGTATTCCCTTTCTCTATTCTAGGTTTAGTGTCCTAAGACTTATTCTACTTCAAACTCGTTTTCTTCTTTAGTTTTATAGTAGAATATTCGCTATATTAGCGTTTCTAGGTTAGTAGGTTCTAGTTTGCTTATGTAGAACCTAGGGTGGATTTTTGCATCTTCTAGAAGTTCTAAAGTATAGTTAACTAGTCTATTTCATTCCTTAATTAAAAATAGTCTAACCTTAACATTATTAAGTCCTTTACTTGGTCGTTTTGTACGTAGATTCTTCGTGTACAAATATACTTTATCCCCCTCTTTTAGCTAAGGTGCCGTTTTTCGTTTCTTGTTGGCGTATTTGATGCTACTTTCTTATACTCTAAGTATCTTGTCTTATATTTCTTCGTAAATTTTCTTAAGTTCGTCTATAGTAGCTATTACTACTTATGCCTTTAGTCCTAGTAGTGTTCTTTTAAATAGGTTCGGATATCTTCCGTAATTCGCAAAGAACGGTGTTCTTCCTGTTGATTCTAAGAACTTATTATTATGCGCAAGTTATACTATAGGTAGTAATAATACCCAATTATCTTATTAAGTATTAACGTAAATTCGTAGATATACTTTCATCGTGCGATTCGTTCTTTCTATTTATCTATCTATCTGTGGATAATAAGCTATCAATAGCTTTCTTTTTATTCCTATTAATACTAATAGCGTTGCCTAAAAGTTTAATATAAAGAGCTTATCTCTGTTACTAATAATTGACTTCAGTATTCTATAATATCTAATTATTCGATCTAGGAATATAAATGCTAACTATTATATAGTATAGTTATTCCTGAATAGTATTATCTCTACGTACTTGATAAATCCGCATATAATAACTATTATCGCGTTATACGTAATTCCTATAGCTAAGTCTTTTAATAGTAGTAGTCCTATCACAAAGTCTATTAAGATGTCTTCCTAGGGAAATTCTAGTAGTTCTATTACTTGCATCTCGCTATATAGTGCGTAAGTACTATATTTATTTTTCTAATAGTCTGTATATTTTCTAATAAAGGTCGTTACCTTATCCTTTATATTCTTGAACTCGTAGTTTCGCTTAATAAGTTCTATAGTTCTCGTAATTCTAGGGTGTCCGTATACTAGATCGTCATAGTATTATCTTATAATTACTTCCTATAATTCTTTAGGTACGTTGTTCGTAATTATTATAAGATTGTTGATTTCCTAATTCGTATCAATCTCGTTTACTAGTCCTAGCGATCCGTCCTAGTTGAACTTTAGTATCGTTCCTTTAATAGTCTCTTTTATTCCTACGATATTATATCTTCGGCTAAGGGCGTCTACTCTACCGTTGTCTTTTCCTAGTATATATATAATTTGGAATTTATATTATCCTAAGAGTTCTAACTATCTAGTTTATCGTCGATTTAGAGCTTTAGTCATTATAAACGTAACTAAGTTCTTATAATTAGTAAATATCGTGAGTTCTAAGTAACTTTCTGCGTAAATTCTCTAATATTTAAGTGCGCTTACTATTACGAGTAATTCTTTATCGTGTATATTATATCGTTCTTCTAGTCCTAAGAACTTCCTAGAGTAGTAGGCTATTAGGTGCTATTTTCCTTCGCGTTCTTATAGTGCTACTGCGCCGTATGCGAGGTCTAATGCGTTGGTCTTAAATCTTAATACTTCTCCTCTATAGAATAGTACTAATATAGGTAGTGTTGTATAAACTATCTTAAGTTTATTAAATACCCCTTAATATTCCTTCGTCTATAACTAAGGTATATCTTTCCTTATTAGGCTCGTAAGCGGTAAGGCTTTTCCTGAAAAGTTCCTTATAAAGTGTCTATTAAAGTTGATGAATCCTAAGAATAACTATATCTCCTTAACATTCCTTAGTTCTTTCTATACTTTAACTGCTTTAATCTTTTCTTCGCTTATCTTTACTCCTTCAGTACTGATTATACATCTGAGAAATTCGACTTCTATCTTATACTATTCGCATTTCTCTGGTTTCAGCTTTAGATTATACTAGTCTAAGCTACTTAATACCGTTTTAACATATCGTTTATGTTTATTCGTAAACTATAAGTATATTAATATATCGTCTAAATATGCTACGACGTATTCGTCTAGGTATTCCCTAAGTATATTATTAATTAATGCCTAGAATATTACTAGTAATTAGTTAGCCTAAATAGCATTACTATATACTTATAATAGCTATAGCGTGTTCTAAACGCTGTTTTCTATTCTTCGCCTTCTTTTATTCTAATAAGGTAGTAACTATCCCATAGATCTAGCTTCGTGAATATCTTTACATGTACTAATCTATCTCGTAGTTCTATAATGTTTAGTAGTAGGTAGCGGTTCTTATTATAATATCGTTAAGCTTCCTAAAGTTAATATATACTCGAGGTAGCCCTTATTTCTTTAGCACAAATAATATCAGGTAGCCTACTAGTAATGTTAATTCCGTATATAACCTCTTATAAGATTCTTCTTGATATAGTCTCTAAGTATTTCTAACTCTTATTCCGATAGTCTATAGATAGGTCTAGAAGTCGGTTCCTTCCCTTCCTATAATATAATTATATAGTCCTAGGGTTAATGCTTTAGTAGAGAGTTTTCTTCTATCCCTTCTATAAAGAGGTAACTAAATTCCTTATACTGTTATAGGATATCAGGAGTTACGCGTTTCTCTAATACTCTTACTTCGTGACCTAATACCTATTAGTATCTATAGAGGTAACTATACTTTTATTATATATTAGTTTTAAAGTAGTTAATTGTAAATCGTCTTCTTATCTACTATCTTATTCTATTAATGCGTAGGCTTAGATCTATATGCGTCTTTATAGTCTATCTATAAGAGGGTCTAGTTTTTCTAATCGACTCTAGGATTAAACTCTCGTAACTATAGTAGTCCTAATATAATATCTTTACTAGCTAAGCTAGGATATCTAGGTATACTTTATAGTTTTCCTTAGATAGTAAGTGTTGTAGTGTTTCATGTATTACTACTAGTTCTCCTAGTATAGCTTTTCTATTCGCGACACGGACTGATAGGGATACTCCTTCTTTATAGGCTCGAGTCGGCTCATTGCGCTGCGTTTAGTGATATAAAGTTTATAAATAATCCTAAATCAATAATGCCTTTATCTATTATACTCCTACTGTAACTAGGAGTTTGATGAGTTTCTCTACGTTAACGGCGTTGTATTCTCGTCTACTAAGTATAGTTCTAAAAAAGACTTATCTTATTCGTACTCTCTTCTTATAAATCTATTCAATATCTTAGCTTCTTTATATTATTCCACTTATCCTATAGATAGTATTACTAAATTAAATATATACCTTCCATTAATTAGTATATTATTCGCAATTTCGTCCGCTATTGATACGCCGGCGAAATATCCTCCTATCGTTTATCCTATAGGTATCGTTTATAAGTTACTTTTTATATTTATTCTAAAACTATTTGCACTTGGATTTTCTTGTTAGGAAATATCCTGAGCCTATTTTATCTAAGTAGTATATAAGATATTCGTCGTAAAAACACTATATCTATAATAATAGTAGGTAGTTAAGGTTTTTATAATATAACTAGTACTATAGGATCCTACTAATTAGTGTATTGGATATATTAAGTAGCTTTCGAGCTTCTAGAGTAAATAAATCTAGTTGCGATCCTTAGTAGAGACTCTAGTCCATCCTTTTATCGTCTTACTAATCTTTAATTAAGTGGTAGCTATCTACTAGGTTCTAGATTTCTCCTATAAATCTATCTTATACCGTCGCATCTTCGCGTTATAGTTCTAGGGTTTCTAGTAGGGTGTAATATTCTAAGGACTCTAGCTTAGTATTATCTATATCTTCTTTCTTATCTTCTAGCTCCTTGTCATTCTAATTAGAGTCTAGGTAATCCTAAACTATAGGTACTTTTCTTCCTAGGTAAGGGTGCGCGGTAGCGTTGCGGTAGTAGCCTCCCCTACTATTATAGTATAATCTTTCTTTTCTTACGAATTCTAGGAAGTTGATATTCTACTTCCTAGTATTCCTTCTTTAAGATGATTGCGTTTATATACTTCTTTAACGAGCTTCCTTCTAAGGTCTTCGTTGGCTATCTTAGTATTATATTATTCTTCTAGAACTTAATCCACTTAGTCTTCGAGTTCTTAGCTAAGTGGATAGATAGCTTTCTCTTTATCTAGTATCTATTATATCTACTCCTATTCTTCCTTAGTATTATTACCTTGCCCTTCGATTATATTAAAAGATTAGTCTATAACCTAGTATCTTTTACCTATTTATCTTTTAGCTTTATTCTTTAATTAGTATCCTTTAATAGGTGGCCTAGTTTACTACAGTTGTAGTAGGTTCTCGTTTCCTTACTATTATCTAGCTTCTTCAGGCGATAATCTAGTATTCATCCTCCTTAGGTTATATTATCGACATGCATGTCGTCGAGACCGAAATGCCCATAATTACTACTAACCCTAGGTGCCTTTGCAACCCTCTAGTATCTATAGTTTAGCTAGTATTTCTTTTTCTCGTTTATGCGGGTTAGTGCAGCGTGCTTATCTTTCGCTTTAAGGCGAAATTCGTACAAGTAGTTATCAACTCTAATTAACTCTTCGACTAATTCGTCGAGGTTATTGATTGTAGCTCTACTTCTCATAAGCTCTACCTATACGCCTACTTTTAATCCTTGTCTAAACATCCTTATTAAAGCCTAATTATTCCACTTAGTCTGGATTAAATAATTCCTAAATTTATTAGCATAGCTAGAAGCTAAATAATTCTATCGTAAGGCCTAGATAGCTTATTCTATAATAGCTAGTTCGTTGGCGAGTTGGAATACTTATGTATTTTTTCCCTAAACTCGATCTATTGTTCAAACATATCGTCGCAACTATTATTATCATTATCTATAAATTTCTTAAGGTATAGTATAACCTATTTCTTAGCTTTTCCTCTTAGGTATATTACTATAAGCATCAATTAATTATTATTAGGTACTTTGTCTATTTTAAAGTAGACGTTAACTTAAAGTAGCTATAATTTAAGCTTAGTATAGTCTCTATAATAGAGGTCCGGCTTAGCGACCTTAGAGGTTGTAGCGCGGGTTAGTCCTACCTACTAGTCATTTAAATCTATTAACGCATCACTTATCGTAGAGGTATTTAAAGTATTAAGAGTCTACTAAGATACTGTAGTATTTCGATAGAGCAAGGTTAGTTCTTAAAGATAAAGTAAGGTAAGAGGGATTCGGTCTTAACTAGTACAATAGAGCGTAGAAGTAGTAACTTAAATAACTATATTATCTCTATAACTATTTAAGTTGAATACAATAAGCCCTAGGGGTTCATTACCTATAATTATATATATAGCCTATCCTATACTATCCTATACAGTCCATGTTATCCTATGTTGTCCTAGTCGTAGTACTCTATAGGATTCTATAGTATATTATAGGACTTACGTGATTTATCCCATATTAGCTTTCCGCCAAGCGCGTAGGATCACGTATATCTGCGGGGTAGCATTATCTATTAGTCTTCCTTTATTAACCCTTAGGCTGACCCGTCCCTACTATCTTTCTATCATTATCTTCCTACATAATCGTTGTACTTCCTTTCTAGGTTCATAATAAAAAGATAATATAGTAGAGGAGTTATCTATAGGGATTAAGTAACTTATTAATAAGAAGCTAGTAGATTTATATAATAGGATTGATAAGCTAGTAAAGTAGATAGAAGAGAAGGTAGAGGATATAATTATTATAAGGGTAGCTAAATATATTAATATAATATAAAATAAAGTATTAGTAAGAGGTCTTATTTTATAGAAGCTACTAATATAGAAGCTACTTAATAGAATTAACTCTTATTCCTTAAGGTATATACTTATAGATAACTAAGGTAGATTATAGGTATAATATTAAGAGTCCTCTTAGTAATATCGAGAGAGCCTTAGTAGTAATATACTTAGTATATTTTTAGTTCTAATATCTATATTATTATTTATTATTATTTAAGAGGGATATAGTAGGTAGTTTATAGGTATATCTAAACTCTTAATAGGTACTATAGTATAATATAGGGTATAGATAATTACTTTCTTATTTACAACGAATATAATATAGTCTAGTATAATAAAATCTAGTTTCTATATAGTTTAGAATCTAGTTAGATATTAGTAATAGAGTACTATATTCTAGGAACTAGTAGTACGTACTAGTATAAGATTATTAGCTATAGAAGCTAGTATTAATACTAATATTATCTAGTTTTTTACTATCTCTACGCTTAAATACTATTAATTCTATATATAATAAGTATATATAGAGGGGTGCAAAAAATAAAGTGTAATCGTTTTTTTTACCTTTTTTAAAGTTTTATAACTTCCTTAATATAAGAGCTATAGCTATAAAAAATAGATATTTTTAAAGAGAAAAACTCGTTCTTTTAGGTTATATAAAAATCTATAGCTTAGTAGGCGTATCTAAGCTGTAGTAGCTCACTGAAATAGGGGTATCTTTTTAAGCCGTATTTAAAGGCTTACAACTTTTTATTTTAAGTATCTTTTTTCCTATATTTTATATATATTAATTATCTATATAGAACCTATTATATACTAGCTTTATAGATATATTATATTACTATATTAATATTTATAAAGAAACTCGGTTTTTTTAGACTTTAGTTAATAAATATATATTAGATAAGACTAATACTTAGTCTAATAGCCCTTAGCTATTTTAACGGCCTCCTACCTTCTAGGTAAGGATAGTATACAATTATCTATAGCCTACTAGCTTATAGCGTTCTACTCTTCTATTATAGTAAGCTTAAAAGCTTCTATACTCTTTAAATTAATCCCTATACCTAAACTCTTTCTAGACCGTTTATTTAGCCTATCCTTAAGTAAACTCTATACATTTTCAATTGGATTTAAATCCGGGCTATAGGCGGGGTAAGGATAGAGCTTAACTCTATTTCTTTTAAACCAACTCTTAACGGCGTTAGTTTTATAGATTTTATAGTTATCTTGTTGAAATCTCTATCCTAAACAGATAATTAATATATAAACTGGAAATATAACTAATATATATATATATATATATATAGTTATATATATAGATAGATAAAGGAGTAAAAAGAGATAGTAATACTAACCGCGTTTTATATACTTTTTAACTACTAGATTTAGTACCTCTCGGATATATCTTCTATTATCGAAAGTTGAAGTCTTTATAGGGTCCCTTATAAAGATTAATTGAGATCGTCCTCCTATCCAAATAGATCCCTAAACTAAGATAGTTATATCTCTAGCTATAACTTAGTTAGTATTATAGCTATAAAAAAACTAATTAAATAGAAACATTCGCTATAAAATATAGAATAAAATAGCCTACTAGGAATTTTTTTAAACTTACTTTTATTAGTTATAGAGACTAATTAGCGTCCGGCCTTTATTTTTCCAACTTTTCTATAGTACTCTTATCTAGCTCCGTGCCCTCTTTATATAGAACTTTTATCTAAAAATATAATCTTTTCTAGACTAAATCCTTTTTTTTCTACTAACTTTAATTGCTCTTTAGCGTACTTAAGTCTTAATTTAGCTAAATTAGCTAAAATTAAAGGCTTTTTAGTAGCTATATTAGTAGTAACTCCCTCCTCTTTTAAAATATATTGCAACTTTCTTATACTAATACTAAGATTATTTTCTAGTATTAATCTCTTATTTATCTTCTTAGGGCTTCGAATTATATCTCTAGTAGGTCTTCCTTTATTTCTTTTTATATCTTCTACTTTTATAGCTTTTTTCTCTTAATTCTATAAATAGTACTATATATTACTCTAATATTTTTTTTAAGATAGTAGCTATCTTATTAGGGGAGGTATTAGCTTCTAATAGAAGCTAGACGTTTAATTCGAGTTTTAAGAGATTTAGTACTATTTTAAAGGATTTAGAAGCGTAAAAGTAAAAATTCAAAAAGATATTAATTTATAAGCCCTAGACTAGTATTTTAGTAATTGATTACGTAAGCTAACTATTAATTTATTTTTTTATTTTTTTTCCTCTCCTCCTAAAAAAATACTTATATAAGTAATCTATACTATAAATTTAATTATATAATCTTATCTAACTAAATTAGGCTTAGTAAAAAATTGGACTTTTTTAAACACTAATTAAAAAGTTATATAACTTTAAAAATAAAGTAAAAAAATACCCCTACTTTAACTTTAAATATAATAATAAAGATTATATAATATTAGTATTTTTTTATTAGAAAATTAAAATTTACCCTTTTCTCTATAAAACTAATATTTTATTTTATTACTAGCTTATATAGTCGTTAGGATATAGTAGTTTAAAAAAGACTAAAAAAAAAATTACACTTTATTTTTTGCACCCCTCTGTAGTAATTAGAAAAGGTTAGTATAAGATATAGGTATTAACTTACCTTTATTATAAGAGTGTCAGATTTGCAGGTGATCTGAGGTCGAACTCAGTCATCCACTGCTAGATGAGCGCATGAGATTTTGTTGCAAAAAGGCCTCTACGAGAGCGCCCGAGCTTTCCTCAGTGCGAGCGCACGAGCTCATCTCGGCACGAGTACACCGCTCTCAGCTCTCAAGCACTAGTGCGATCACCTGATCGCTCCAATATATAAGCTAGCTCGAGCAGAGTTTTCAATAGTCAATAGAACTGATCAATTTACTCCTCAATTATTGCCACAGATTTAGATGACAATCGAGATGACGATTGAGATGGCGATTGAGATGAGATCGAGATGGCGATCGATGGCGATCGAGATGGGCACGTGCGCACTAGCGCCACTAGCGCCACTAGTGATCGGAGATCGAACTCAGTCATCACAAGACTATCCGGAACCATGACCGAGATCACAGCCGGCATGGCCAACACAGCCAATGGAGCCAATATCCGATGGCTCATAGCGTCATAGATGAGCTGCGCAGAACCGGTACCATCGAATAACTGCGTTGAGCTGACTCAACTACTCAACAAGAGATGATGGATCTCCGCCCTCCGAACCGAGAGACCTCAACAAGCTCAGCAGAGATGGATATATAAACTGGTGGAAAGCGCAGTAGATAGAGACAACAATTGGAAGCAGAGATCAATCAATTACTTCTATCAATCAACAACATCAATGGATAACAATTGAGAGCGTTTGCAGACAATCAATTAATTATTTGCTGCATCATTTATCACAGTCTTTTATCACACACCTTGTTCCCATACTGTGCACCCATCAAAACCCATCTCAAATCCGACAAAGAGAAGAGACGAGGCTAATACTAGTAGTAATATAGATATAGATAAATACTTTCTACTATAAGCTTATAATAGTCTTAAAAGTAGTAGTACGTATCTCTAGGGATAAAGAGGTAATAATATTATTACTAGTACTAGTAACTATCTAGGTAAGCTACTCTAGGCTAGTAAATAGGTAAGGATTAGGTTAGAGTTAGGTTAGATTATATAATAACCTAACCTAACCTAACCTAAATTTACTAGGTTAACGCTAGCTCTAGGTTAGATTAGGTTAGAGTTATATAGGCTCTAGGTTTAAGTATAGTTAGTATAGACTAGGTTACCTTAGGTCTAACTAATAATTTTAATTTTTTTATACTACTTATCTTATCTTATCTTATATTTAGGGTATTTTAATATAGGTAATAATTATAGAATATTATACTTTAGTAGGTAACCTAATAGGTACTCTAACCTAATCTATACCTAGGGCCTATATAACTCTAACCTAACCTAACCTAGAGTCTATACAACTCTAACCTAACCCTAATATATTAATAGGTACTCCTAACCTATTTACTAGCTTATATATAATAGTAAATAATAACTAGGTATAGGCGCCAGTACTAGTACTAAGGAAGAGTTTAATAACGTAAAAAATACCTATAGTAGTATTAGAATATAGCTCTACTCTACTACGCTAAATAACTAAAAAGGTTCGAATAATTAATAATATTAATTACTAGAGTAGAATAGTATATATTATATAAGCTTATAGCCCTATAATTAGCTTAAGGCTCTATAGTTAGCGTAGCCTTATACTATCCTCCTTCTCTATAGCGTATACCCTTAGGCGTAATACTAGCGTAAGACTAGGCGTAAGCTTATAATAGATAGGTAGGTATCTATATACTAGACCTCCTAGTAGCTATAACGTATTAGTAACCTATACTAACCGCATTTTAGCTTAAAATAGAGTTAGCTGAAGCTGAACTAGCTTTTAGTAGGGTTAAACTAACGCACTTAGCTTACCCTATATAGGCTAGGTATTATTGATTATTTAAACCTTTTTAGTTGTTTAGCATAGTAGAGTAGAGCTACGTTCTAATAATATAATCAACGATACCTAGCCTATATAGGGTAAGCTAAGTATATTAGTTCAACCCTGCTGAAAGCTAGTTTAGCTTTAGCTAGCTCTATTTTAAGCTAAAACGCGGTTAGTATAAGTTACTAATGCGTTGTAGCTACTAGGAGGTCTAGTATATAGATACCTACCTATCTATTATAGGCTTACGCCTAGTCTTGCGCTAGTATTGCGCCTAAGGGTATACGCTATAGAGAAGGAGGATAGTGTAAGGCTACGCTAACTATAGAGCCTTAAGCTAATTATAGGGCTGCGAGCTTATACGATATATACTATTCTACTCTAGTAATTAATATCGTTGATTATTTAAACCTTTTTAGTTATTTAGTATAGTAGAGTAGAGCTACATTCTAATAAGTAGTATATAAGTTAATATAATAGGCTTAAGCTAGTTAATTAGTATATATTCTAGATAAGAGAAAAGGAAAACTTACCTATTAAAGCGGCTATAATTAGTAATAAAAGGCTACTAATTATATACTAGGGCTTAAACTAGCTATAGTAAGTTATTATAATACTACTTAGTTAGATAGTAGTAATAAGTAAAAAGATAAATAGGAGTAGGTATACTACTATATAAATAGCTATATTACTATAGGTAAACTAGAAGTAGATAGGGATATAGTAAACTAAAATATAGGCTATAGCTACTACTAAAGAGTAGGTAAGGAATAGAAGTACTAGTATCTTTTACTTTAGTAAGTATACTAGGAATATTTACTACTACTAGTTTATTATAATGTAGAATCCTTACTATACTAAGAAGGCAATCTATAATACGCCTAAGATAATAAAAAGGGCGATCTTAGAGCTACTATTCTACCTATATAGAGTACTACCTAAGTTAATAGCTATAATAAGCGTTACTATTACGCCTATACTAATTACGGCTCCAACCTAGTTAAACTAAGCGGCCTTCTCTTTCTACGTCTTACTAGGGAGGGGGTCAGCCGGTAGAATAATAAAGAAGTATATAAGTAAAAGTATCGCACTAAATAGTAAGTTTATGTAAAATCTCTAGCGCTAATCCTATAGGATAAAACTACCGCCAACGATGGGACTAAGAATAGTTCCTGACCCCTAAACGAGACCTCTATGTACGCACTATGTTAGTAGGCGAGTAGAAACAACCGTGCATATTACTTACGTATAACTAAGATATTGTGGTTGCTCTCTAGGAGTGGTATAAGTGGAGAGAAGTGCTAATAGGCTGAAGTACATGCCGTTGCCGCCGGCACTGGTGAATATGCGCCTGATAATTTCTACTTTTATAGTGGGAGCGGCGCCGCAGAGGGCGGATGTAGCAAGAAATACCACTATAGAAGTAATGTACACCCATTTAGAGTCGTATATAGTATACAATTTACTAAATGGCAGCACCATTACCATACTACCGATCATAAATCTGGCGAGCTGTGAGTACGCGCTCGACAGGGAATTCTACCAGCGTTCTTACCCGACAGAGAGCTATAGCAGGTCCTGAATGGCGTCCAGCTCATTAATGATTATCTTTTCCAAGCATTAATCATGTTGGTTTAGGTCATTATGTGCCATCTTTGCTTACGGGAATGATATTCGCAACAATGGTGTTGTCCAGAGAGTACACAAAAATGCTGGTAAGGGTGCTGAAAACGAATAGAAACCACTGAATTCAGTGTTAGCGCCAATGCATTTACTGTTGACCTCAACTACTCACTCGCACGCCTGTGATCTTCCTTGTCCCCTCCTCGGGTACAACCGGAGAACTTTGCGGTGCCTTCTCCGCTTGGGACAGCTCAGTTGAAAGCTTACACGACGTGTCTGAATCCATAGTAGGCAGAATTAAAGTTGGACAAAAGAGTGACTCGCACGTTGAATAGGGGGATCGCGTGGCAACAGAAGAGACATCGTTCTGTTTAGAGACAGCCTACCAAAAAATAAGAATAGGTACGGAGGTGCCTGTCAAAAGTAATGTCTTACGCTAGTGGCAGTACCTCGGTATTATTATTATTGGCATGGGGTTTCTTTTGTTGACGCTTTTGATTAGGAGGGTTGGCCTACGCAATAAGCCAGGTAAGAAGCCTGAATAGAGATAGAGTAAGAAGACTAGCAAGTTTGTACGAGACTCTGGAGGAGGGATTGATTGGCGGAGATATCAGTCTTGTATCCTTCTTCCTAAGCTTCTCCCCTTTGCTCGAGAGTGTATAAAGGATCGGCCTGGTACGGTAGTAATGGAGGATAAGGCGCCCACTCACGCTCATCACTATTAGTAGGTTATATATCAACTTCATGAGGTTGAGAAACTACTCTGGTGTGGCAACTCTCCAGACTGCAATTGTATTGAGCCCTGCTGGTACTATATGAAGAGAGAAACAACAAAGAAGGGAGCTCCTCAGTCAAGAGCAGCAGCAGTAAAGGCCTGGGAGAAATGCTGGGAAGACCTCTCTTAGAAGAAGATATAGAGCTAGATTGAGCGTATCCTTATCTATGCCCCTAAGATTATAGAACTACAAGGTAGATTATAGAACTACAAGGTGGCAATGAGTATATAGAGGGTAGAGGAGTACTATAGGTTCGGCCAAAAGTTACTTCAGACCGAGAGATCGGCGTTTTGGTGGCGTTTTTGGCGGCGCACTAGGCAGTAAACTGATTTCGCACCGCTTGTTCCTGTTCCCATTCCCGATCGGCATGGCAATCCGGTGGCACAAATGACGAAGGAAGTGCATTTCTAAGCAACAATCCCTGCTAAGGCCTTATCTCTGTGCCTGGTCCTTAGGAGGCTCATACATACTCTAGTCCTGGCGACATCCGCCTAACCCCGAGATAACCTTAAAATGACCTCGCCTGAGAAAAGTGGAGAGGGAAGAGGCATAATAATCTCGTCATTGCATCAAGGTCTGTGAAACGTGGGTTATAATTGGAATATAGTCTATCTACGTTTGATAGTCATGAAAGACTCGCTCGTAAATATGTGCGGCCTTGTTGATTTTCTTTCCTACACGAGGGTCAAAGTAAAGCAAGCAGTAAAGGCGCAAAACCCTGACAGCGATCTTGTCCCAATTTGAGTAAAGGCTGAACGAGTGGTTGCGGCGTGCGGCAGCTACCCGGCAGCTGATATAGCGGCATGCCTAGACTACTGGACATTAGCTCGGCAATAGGACTTTTGCTTTTGGGCTGCTTGGCTTGTTGGGACTTGGCTACCTGAACGCATCGTGCTGAATAAGCGTCTCCCACGTTGTAGAGAAAGCACTTCTGAAAACCTGTTTAAGTAATAACCTCTAACACATAGAGACTTGAATGGTCTAGGAGGAATATATTGGTTTTTCTAGTTCTCACTGAACAAACCCCTTGCCTCAAGTAGCAGCCTATACATTTATTTCATTCCTATTTGAAAACCTTCTTGAGCATTTGAGACGAGAGCATTAGGACTCTTTTACTTTCTATGACCCACCATCTCATTGACGAAAACGAACGAACAAGAAAAACAAAGAAACGCCCATCTTGCCCTACACACAGACATCACTCATCGCTCTCCAGCATCAGACTTGCTTTCTTCAACCGCACCGTAACTTGTTCGACCTATGCGTTATCGTCAGCACAGATCATGAACGAGAGAGAATGGCACTTACGTTGTCAGGAGAAAATAGGTTAAAATGATTCCCACTGACGTCCAACACAGACACCGGCCTCCTCACGACGCTTCCCTATACCTTTACGCTCTCCAAACGGGACCCGTTGTCGCTAAGCCACGCCTAAGGAAGCTAGCGTAGTATCTTTGTCCACACCCTGCAATGAGAAGCCGTATACCTTTTGAAAGAACTCGTCAACGCGTGCAACTTTATTCGAAATAATTGAGACTTCGCTCATTAGCGTAGACTAACCCATGGAGAGATTAGGTACTTGGTCGGCCGGTGACGTGCGCTCGCCCTGCGCTGCAGTAGCTCTTTCGAGAACCTCCCCTATTTAGCCCATCGTCTCGCAGTGCGTAAAAGCAGAGCTACTCAGGCTCAGCCTCGCAAACTGATGCTGAAGCGCTGCCGTCAAGACCGATACAAGTGACCCCCCCCTGTATGGGTTGACGCGAGGGTGGCAATACATCAATGCGTATGACCGTGCATAGAAGGTTCAGGATACGATACCTGGATTTGTAAGTGAATACTATAAAGCCAAGGTATTTTATCCCAAACTACGTGTACCAACTCATCAACACAATGCCGAAAACACAAAATCGCTAACTCACCTACAAGGAACGAGTAAAAATCTAGACACTTGCAGAGCTTGGTTGGAAGCCTCCAGCTATTGCTCGGAAGCTTGGTATAGCTCGATCAACTGTATTCTATTGTACTGCTGCACCGGAGACCCCTAAGAAGCCTAAGGGTAGACCTCCTCTTATTACTACACCCCTTCGGGATTGCGTATCATTGGAAGAGCGAGTAGCGGTAACAGCAGTGGAAGCGATGTTAATGATAAGAGCTACGAGGGCAAAAGTGCGGCATTCCTAACTAAGAAGCGGAAACGCCCTGCACCAGTCGATGGGATAAGTCAGAAGCGGCAAAGTCGAACACTGACAATGAAGCGGAGCACACTACAAGGAAGCGAAAGCGATCTCTGCCTCAGAAGAAGGTGATTGCCAGCCGTTCTGCAGACAGCCGACTTGCTTCAGGAACACTGTCTGGGGAACATGATGGAAATCAACCGAAGTCGGCGTTTGGTGTCCAAATGCTGAGAATCCGTCTTTCACCCTTGATCCGCCACATGCAACTAGGAGAGCAAGATCTTCTGCCAAGAGTGTGCCACAGGCCCAGTGGCGTCTATCAGGCCTCGCACTCCTCCTAGTATCGGCCGACGAATCATTTTTGACAGCTCTCTTCCGTACTTGTGGCAGCCGAGCTCCTGGAGAATGTCGGCTATACAACGAAGCTTGATGCTACAATCGAGCCCGTCACACCAGATGCGTGGTATCTAACTAGTCTCGTGGATCACGTCCCTGGATCTGGACGCGAGGCATGCCAGCTAGAGTCTGCTCTGCCAAGCGTGCAACCATACGGGGTAGACAATACATCTCTACTTTACGACGGCCAGCCTCACGACGATGTCAGCGACGAAACCCAGAGCCGCGATTGTGACAGCAGCAGCGATGAGAGCGACGGGTGTTCGAGCGATGTCACGTATCAGCACCAGGGCTCTGGGGGAAAGATTCGCTAGTCAAAAGAGGACGACAACCAGTTGCGCAGATGGAAAGAGGCAGTCAAGCCTTGGGGCTGGATCTTTGGTCAATTCTCGAACAGATCTCCAGGTGCCGTGCAAGTACGCTGGCACACGAAGTTGCGTGTGAAAGACTAACGACATGAAGATCTTCACGAATTGGTTGTTCACCCCGACTACGGAAAGCACGGCGCGGGACGTATGCTCATCAGATGGGGCACCGGCAAAGCTAATGAGCTGGGTATCGAAACTGCAATCAGCTCGCTGCCTTCGGCACGCGGGGCGTATGAGAAGTGTGGACTTGGGGCTATTGAGATCATTCCACTAGATCCATCGCTGAATGTGGAGAATCCGAGTGAGCGCTGGAAGGAGAATCCGAGTGGGCGCTGGAAGGAGTTGTAAGCGGATGATTTGACTGGATGGATGATGTGGAGGCCGATCGGACACGATTATGTTGAGGGAGTTGACAAGGCGCCGTGGTTGTCAGACTGGTCAACAAGCAAATAAAGCAAATATAAGCAAAATTATTTGTTTGTTTGTGTGTTAAGAGGGCTATATTTTGTTTGTATTTGTATTTGGAAGCGATTATTTGCAAATAATCAAATATTTGCAAGTATTTAGCAAAACTGTGTGATACGCTTGCATACAAATTACTATGCTGGCGTATCCTACTCCTGTATATGGAACTCCTCTATGATCTGCTCGTCAGTGAGCTTGCTCTCGTCTTGATCGTATATAGGCGTATATCTAGCTCTTATCCACGCGCGTATCAACTGTAGAGCTGAGAGTTGCTCACTGCTAAGGTGGCGTTGCTGCCATTAGTAGGCGGTATAATCTCAGCCTCGGCTTGTGACTCCAACAACTGCGACTCAAACGTACGCTCAGGACGCGCAGTAGTGGCCTAGCTCGCGGTAGCTAGGGCTTGACGTGGTGTCTGGCGCTGAGATGATAACTCTGGTGTAGGGCGCCAGCTCTGCGGCCAGCGCTCTTCGATCGTTTAGTATGTATAGAGAGAGTGGGTGCGCGGCGTTTAGGTGGCATATTGGGCAAAAATACGCGCTGAGATGGGCAATAACAGTAAGGTTGAGCATCAAAACAAGCATCAAAAAGGAGCACAACTGAGATGAGATGACTAAGACTGAGTACGGCGGACTATTGCATGCCGGAGGTCGAAAACTAAATCTCCGAAACCCACACCCGAAAATTAAAACCTATAGTATAGAGTAATTAATATATACACTATTAGTCATATATATATATAGTATTATATTATAAATATAATTAGAAACCCTTATAAATTATTATCTAGTTAGGTATTTTAATAAGTATTTTAATGCCTATTCTTTATAACTTTAATTTATAAACTAAAATACTAAACTCCTAATACTAGTAACCCTAAATAGACTATTATAGCCTATTACTATAGGCCTTATATTATAATACTATAAATAATAGGTACCTACTAACTTAAATCCTTAATTTTATAAATTAAAATATAAACCTACTAATCCTAATAACTACTAATAGACTATTATAGCCTATTACTACTAATAAGTTTCTATAACTAATTTAAGGGTCTCTACTTAAGAGCTTATAATAATAGTTATTCTATAGGCTAGGGCTAGATCCTTTAGTATAATAGTAACTATTTTTATATAAATAGTATATAAATTAGTAGCTATAACGTATTCTACTACTAAGCTTACTAAACTACTAAGCTTACTACTTTTTTCTCTACTAAAAAAGGCTATTTCTTAGTATTAATATCTTAATTACTACTAGATAGAATTCTCTAGAAATTTAGGTCTAAAGCTATACTTATATAACTATTACTATTCTAGAATTTCTAGACTCTACCTTATATAATAAAATAGTTATTAAAGAAATACTAAATTATAGGAGTCTATAATTAAGATCTCTATAACTATTAGTACTAAGATCCTAAAATTTTAGAAAAATAATACTTATATATATAGGAATATTATATTAAATTTTTAGAGAATTCTATCTAGTAGTTATTAAGATATTAATACTAAGAAATAGCCTTTTTTAGTAGGGAAAAAAGTAGTAAGCTTAGTAGTTTAGTAAGCTTAGTAGTAGAATATATTAGATAGGTTAGCCTATTATATATACTATTATATATAATATATACCTTTAAAGAATAAAATAAGGAAATCTTTAGTTATACCCTATAAAGTATTAAGTACTTATAGAGTCTATTAAATAATATTATTATATATAGTTATATCTATAGCTAAATCTTAGATAAGCCTATAAAATAGTATAGGAAGTAGTAAGAAACTAATTATTTTCTAATAGTACTTAATTTCTTTAAGCGCCCTAGCTATATAGTATATTAGTATATAAAATTAGGTAGGTAAAGTAAATACTAACTACTAGCTATAGTCTTATACTACTTTAGGCCTATAGTAGTACTCTTATAGATAGGTATAATCCTTTTCTATATTATATAGCTTATAGCTTTTCTTATAGGCTAGATAACTAAAAATATTAGTATAGATATATAGGAAAGGCTATTATAGACTATTACCTTTAAATATATTATTAACTAAGCTCCTTTAAGCTAGCCTTATATACCTTACTTTATATTTCTTTAAAGGTACTTTATATCCTAGCTTAGGTCCTTTAGTAGTAGTAGGAGCTTTATATATAGTTATAGGGTAAGTAGGTTAATCTACTATTTTTAGGGAATAAAGTTATTATAATAGTTATATAATAGTTAAAATAGTATAGAGTAGAAGTAGTATATAGATAGAGTATAGAATTTAGAAAAGAGTTACTAAAAGTAGTATTTTTAGGTATTATCCTAAAATAGGTTAGTATATATAAAGTAAATATAAGTTTATATAGATTATATATACTTAGATACTTATATAGAGTTATATAATAGTTATAGTAATAGCCTATTTATTATTTCCTAACTAGAAAATTATACTAAATACTATATAGTTTATACTTTATTAATAGTATTACTTTTTATATTATTATATAAAATCCTATATATTTTAGACCCTAAATTTAGCTCTATTTATATTTCTAGGTAGCCGTCTACCTATATATATATAGATATAGTAAGTAAAATTTACTATATATTTATATATTTATATAAGTATTATATAATAGTCTAAGTAATAGGTAGTTAGGTATATAGTTATAATTAAGTATCTTAATTATAAAATAATAAAAATTAAGTCTATAACTTACTATCTTATATATATACTATAATATATAGATATTAATTAATTTAGGTTAAATAAAGGATTTTTATAGTAACCCTATACTATTTATAGGGCTAATTACTTAAAATTTTCGCGTTTTTAACTTTCTCCTCCTACTTATATACTACTATAAACTTAGTACTATTTTCTTAGATATATATACTAATTTACGCCTATATAGCCTATTATAGCCTATTATACTATACTACTATACTATAGCTTTACCTAATTATAAAAGAAGGAAGATAGAGAGTAAATATTTAAAAAATCTAAATACTATTAAGAATAATACTATACGCGCTAAAAAGTATAGTAGAGAGCTTAATATTAGTAAGGGAAAGACTATATTTAATACTATACTTTTATAATTCTTTAATTAGAAGTTCCTTTTATCTTCTAGTAGTATTATTTAAACTATACCTATAAATAAGTAGCTAGCCCTAATAGTAGAGTTACGCATTTAGGTAAAGAATATCCTAGTATATAATTAGTAAGTATATTACTATAATAGTTAGTATAATAGTACTAATATTTCGTAGATTTACTATAGGTAAATACTAGTTATATTTAGTTATAGAGTTATACTCTATAGATCTAGTTATATCTATAAGTAATTTTATTACTCCTTAATACTAGATATATTAGCTTAGAGCTACTTTTATACCTCTAAGTAATATCTTCTTAATTATTACTTTAACTAATATACTAAAGCTCTTAGATATTACTATAATTTAGGAGCCCTTTTAGTAAATAGTAGTACCTAAAAGTTATATAGATAAAGAATTAGATTCTTTTCTTCCTAATATTTTACTTGAAATTTATAAGGACTCTACTAAAATTATCCTTATAATTTAAGAGAATAGGAGGTAGATTAGTATTTAGAAGTATTAGTTAATATAATTATTCTTATTAGTAAAAAAATATATTAATTAGAAGAGTTTCTATTTAAGTCCTATATTAGGTATATAAATACTAGGACTCTCTATATATACTTAAACTATTTTATTAACTATTATATATACTAATTAAACTAATAGGCTATATTTCTATAGATAGTACTAGGTACTAGCTATTAGTTTAATATAATTTATCGAAAAGTATTAAAGTATAATCTTATAAGTATCTCTTTTATTATAATATATAGTATACTAATAAGTATAGCCTATAATACTTTACTATATATATTATAATATAAAGCTATTAGAGGAGATTATTAAATATAATCTATATTTAGACCTTCCTATACTCCTATTTTAGCGCCTTTTTATATAGGTAGAGTATACTATTATAGCTCTTCTCTATATATATTAGCTTAAGGGTTTATTTATAAACTCTAAGATTAAGTTAGTAAAAATAGGATACTAGTATCTCTTCCTAGACCCTATTACTACTATAATCTTATAGATAATAGGTATATAATTATTAACTATTATATAACTATTACTAACTATAATTAGCCTTACTAAGAATTTTCCTCTAAGTAAGTTTAATAGAAAGATAGTAGCCTACTTTTTAAGATAGTTATAGAGATAACTTCTTCTAAGTTACCTACTCCTAATAAGTTTAATATATTCCTTAATCTTATAGTATAGACTAATAGGATTTCTACTATAATAGTAGTATTAGTAATAGTTATAATAATAGTCTATATACTCTAGGCTTCTTTTAGATAGTTAGTATATTACTTAGGCCTATAGAGAAGGGTTTTTATATATACCTAAGGACTATAAGGAAATAAAATTTATTTACTAGACTAAACTACTATTCTAACTAAATACGTAACTAATATTACTAAATATATATATATAAATTTAGGAATTTAATAATATTTAGAATTAGTATATAGTTTATATACTAATACTTATATAATAAGATAATTATATATATAGATAGAATAAAATTATAACTTAGTAATCTTATTTTCTTATATATATATATATTATATATCTAGCTACCTACTAGATACCTATTATATACTATTATATTAATTATTTATAATATACTATACCTCCTATATTAAACTTATAGTCTTATAAATCTTATTAATAAATATATACGTAGAAGAATAATAGGTATTATAACTAATTGCGAAATAGAGGCTATAAAGCTACTTATTATATAGGCGTAGTCTATAAATAATATATATATTAGTAAGGTAAAGTTAGCCTTCTTTTAACTAGGGAAGCTAGACTATTATTTATATCTAAAGATATATAGGGCCTTATATATATAGAGCTAGAGAAGTATTATTAGTAGTACTTAATACTCTTAATATAAGTATATAATATAATAGTTATATAATAGTTATTAATTATAATAGGATTTACGCTAGGATTTATTAGGTTTAGAAGGTAAATGAAATTAATCCTACTAAATAATAGCTATTAATTAACTAAATTCTCGCGTATAAGGCCTAACGCGTAAGTAGCTTAATAATTTTAAGCTAGAGTTAAAGGTATAAGTATAAATAGAAGAGATATTAAGTATATTTATAGAAAATTATATTAAAATTTATACTAAGTATACTAAAATTTAAACCTATTTAGATATATTTAGGAAATTACTAAATATTTTCTTAGCTCTTAGGTTAGTTTAAGTTTAGTATTAAGGAGCCTTTAGTAGTATTTTCTTTATTAGTAATAAGTCTATAAATATAGAGCTTATAGGGCTTATATTAGTATCCTTAATATATAGAGGTACTAGTAACTACTACTAGAGCCTAGGTTAGTATAGTCTAACTAGACTATAGCTACTCTACCTAAGAGACCCTACTTCTATATATTAGTCTATATAATAGTCTCCTCTATAAGATTAATAGTATTAACCCTATTAAATTATTATTAGATATACTAGGTATATATACTACTACTATTACCTTACCTTTACCCTTAACCTTTATTAGACTCCCTTACTCCTCTTTAATCTAGGGTTCTAGCTTTATCTTTACCCTTTAGGTAAGAGGCCTAGGATACCTAGGCTACCTAGCTTCTTTAGTATAGCGTATTAAGCTCTAAATTAGTTAGCTCCTTATACTTATACTATTAAAGTATATAATAAATTATCGCGATCCTTTATCTCTTTCTATAGTATCTTATTAAGGAGTAAATATAAAGTTATATAACTATACGTAGACTCTAGAAAGTATTTAGTATAAGTCTAGATATTTATAGTATAGGTATAGTAGCTCGATTATATATTAAAGGTACTTTACTAACTTTATAGTATAAACTTATCGAATAAAATTATAGAGTAATAAGAATTTAACTATACTTAGTATATAAATACCTATATTACCCCCTATATATATTAGTATATTATAGACTATTATACGCGTATAGTATATATACTATATAGGTTTAAAGCTTCGACGATTATATTATTAACCTAAATAAGGTATATAAAAGTAATATTAAATATAACCTTAGTAATAGTAGATTAACTACTATTACTCGCCTACTAAGCCTATACTAGTAGGCGCCTATTAATTAACTTAAGTCTATATAATAGCCTTATTTTTAGCGTAGGCTTAATATACTATTAATATAACTAGGGTAAGTTAATTAACCTTCTATATAGGTTATATCTAAGATATAGCTATAGTTATAGACCTTTAAGATAGCTGTTATAACTACTAGTATTATTAATACTTATTTAGGTAGGTTTACTATTAGTACTATTCTTTCCTAGATTTTAGGCTCTATATAGAGTATAATAGCGAGTAACTAAAATATCTATATCTATATATAGTATACTATACTTACTATAGAATAGCCCCTATAGAATTAATATATTTATAGTATAAATAGAGTATAGTAATATTTAAAGAATAATATAGTAGTAGGTCTTAAATATTAGAAGGTTTAATTTTATAGGTATGCGAGGCTTTACTATACTAAAAGTAGGACTATTACTAACTATTACTAACTATTACCCCCCCTACTAATAACGAAAATACTAGCTATATAATAACCTCTCGCCTATATACTATTATACCCTATAATTTTATTATATAATATCTATTAGGAAGCTATATTCCTCTAAGCTTAGTTACTATCTAATAGTATTAGTTATAGTTACTATATTATAAATAAATAGTATAATATACCTAAAAATTCTACCTACTAGTTAGGGATTTAAGGAGTTAGAGTATAGGTAGCTACTAAGAATTAATATATAGTAGTAAATCCTATAGTTCTAGATAGTAGTCCTTAAATAGCGTCTTATACTATAATAGCCTACCTAGGTTATATATATAAGGGTTAATCTAATATCGCGTAACTATACGTTATACTATACCTAGGTAGGTATAGGTAGTATAGTATCTATATCCTATACTAGTATCTCTTAAACTATCCTCTAGTACTTATTATTAGGTAAATATTATTTATAATTAGATATACCTATAGGTAGATATATATAGAGTATATTAGGTTTACTAATAATAATATTAGGTTGATTCTTTTACTTTTATATATAGTAGGAGTTCTATAAGAATATAAATAACTATATCTTATAGTATATAACTAGGAGATATATAGTAAGTATTAAAACTATATTAGCTAGTTAATCCTTTAAAAATTAGTTTAATATCTATAGATCTTTAAAATATATCTAATTTTATTAGCTAGTAGTATAGTAGTTATATAATAGTTAACGTACCCTCTATTAGTATAGTAGACCCCTTAATAATTACTACTACTAAGACTTAATGCGCTAGTTTATAGTACTTGTACTAAATATATAATAGTTATCCTACGTAATATCTAGTCGCTAAGCTTAAGATAGTATATAATATATATATAAAACTTATCCTATTTTACTACTATAATTAGAATAAATAAACTAAGGGTATATACCTATCTCCCCTACTAGGTATAGGTACTAATAAAGTATACTAAGTACTATCCTAGCTAATACTCTAATATATACCTAAATAATATATCTAGAATAGGTATTAATATAGGTATATATTTATATACTATACGGCTTAAGCTTCTTATACCTATTAATCGACTAGTACTAATTTAGCCCTAGTATAATATATTCTCCTCTTCTTTATTATTAATTATTTTAGCGCCGTTCTACTACCTCTAGGTTTAATAATTAATATATCTAAAAGAGATAATCGCGCGAGAAGAATAGTTGTTTTTACTTAAAGTAGACTTAAAGCATTTACTTCCTATAGCTATTAATAATACCCTTCTTTAGCTTATCTTTAATAAGGCTATATACTATTATATCTACTATCTCTTACTTATCTTTATCCTAGATACGCCGCTTTAACCCTAATAAGAATCTAAGGTAAATAACTATTACCTTTATAATTATAGTATAACCCTTAGACTTAAGTATTTATACTATTTTATAATTATTTAGGTTAAGTTAATAGAATAGTATAATAATATAATTCTTGAGTTATTACTCTACGTCTAGAGTTATACATTATTAAATATCCTATTACTTAAATCTATCTTTTAGTGTAGTTAACCTATACTTAACTTAATACTCCTTATATAGCTAATCTACTAACTAGTAAAAGGTAAGGCCTTCCTTAAAAAGGGCCTTTAATTCGTCTTAGTACGTAGTAATATTAGTGCGAGGTCTACCTCCCTTCCCTACTATAGTTTAGTATATTAGATTTAGTCTTAATATATACTACTTACTATAACGAGGTATCTTAGTAATAGTTAGTAATAGTCTATACTATAGCTTAGGTTGTAAGTAATAGTTAGTAATACTGCATAGTAGAGACTTAGCAAGTAGGGGTTAATGTAATTTAGTTTGTGCGATACGTGATATAATGAATAAGTATATTATATTATATTTACTATATAAAACTGCATATATATGTGACTAATAGTGTGTGTATTAATTACTTTATATTGTGGGTTTTGATTTTCGGGTGTGGGTTTCGGAGTTTTGGTTTTCGACCTCCGGCATGTAATAGTCCGCCGTACAATTCAGATGCCCTGTGCGGGGAACCCCATCAACACCCATTACACGCCAGTACTCCAGCATCAAAACAACGCGTAAATACACACAAAATCAATGCCCCAATACTTCTAAATAATGCCAAAAACGTGGGCTATATCTCTGATCCCATTTTACGACTCCTCCACCCATATTTCCATCTGATCTTGGGCCAAATGAGCGGCTTAAAACGCCCCAACGGGCCGCCATTTTAGGAGTACTCTGGTTCTGCCAACAGCGGAAGATCCCCTGCTCATTCGAAATGATACATAAGACCTTCTCAGTTGCGCCATCTACAACTTCCCGGCTTGTAGAGTCAAATAGGGCTGAGGATGGCTTACAGGCGTGATAGTGAAGTTAGGAGGTTGTATACTACCGTATCATGACTACTAGGAATGTTGCAGACGGAATGGTGGAGCTATCGAAAAGCCCGGATTTTAGGGAGAATTTGCCTCAAGAGACCATTACTCAAACAGGAAAATTACATGAGAAGCCGAGTTACGCCTTTTTGACGCCCAATGCTGAGATCTACTTGGAGCGGAACTTACGCAGCGCGCCCAACGCGCATGAAGAACGCGTAAGCAGTGCACGTAAGCCGTGTTCGCGTGTGTCGCGCGCTGTATACGCGTTCTATGTGCTCGTTGTAGTTGTTGCGCTCGCGTTGAGGTTGATTGCAAGCCTGATCCCGATTTGCATGCCAATACTGCCATTACCACCAGTGCAGTTCACAGGCCAAAGTGGCCAGGTCGGAGGTGTTTGATGGCTAGTGTAGTACCTCGTTTCCGTCCTCATGATGTTTGATGGTTTGGTGGCCATTTTCATGATCCTTAGTGGTCTTGCTTGTTACATATCCCAGGAAATGACACGTCGACTCTCTTTATCTAGCTATCCAATACAGAAATTCTCGTTGATTCGTTAATGTCAATGCATACCATTATCCAAGCGCGCGCGTGATGTAGCTGTCACGCCCTTCCTTCGCCTGCAAAGCTAGCACCAACCGTGCATCTGTTTTTCTTCTTCTCTCACACAATCTCTCTCTTTGAGGCCAAAATCAAAAAGGACTAAAATTTATGTACACAGAAAAACGCCTTGATATCATACACGAAAGAGAGAGAATTGCCTGGCTCGGCAACGTGCGCGACGCTCGAGTGTCTGGTAGCTTGAGCAAGTGGGTGTCGGCATTCCACCCTGATGGCTTTGAATGCCATTTTGAGGGCTTGTTCTTCAATGACTCATTCGCCTGGGTTAGAAGGCGATTTTTGGCGATGGAACTGCCTGGATGGTCCGCTTCTCAATTGTTGGCAACGTTTGCGATGAGTTAGCTGACGAGAA